>CAUYQU010072495.1:0-42043 GCA_963574635.1 Cheracebus regulus | reverse complement strand
CAACCTCCACCTCCCGGGTTCAAGCAATTCTCCTGCCTCAGCCTCCCGAGTAGCTGGGACTACAGGCACATGCCACCACGCCCAGCTAATTTTTGTATTTTTAGTAGAGACAGGGTTTCACCATGTTGGCCAGGATGGTCTCGAACTCTTGACCTCGTGATCTGCCTGTCTCAGCCTCCCAAAGTGCTGGGATTACAGGCGTGAGTCACCGTGCCCAGCCCAGGCTCTGTTGATGCTAGGGGAGATGACAGCTGCAGAGAAGAGCCTGCCACCAACTTGGCTGCAGGCACTCCACTGAACAAAGATAGACAGGCTCAAATACCGCCTAGGTGGGCACAAGTTAACATGGGCAGAGGCGCCCACCCAGGCTCCATGCAGACCTCCAGGAGCCATGGCATGAGTCACACTGTTGGACCTCTTGGAAAGACTCCCTGGGTCAACCCCACCCATGGCTGCTGACAGGCCTCTGCCAGGTGCCAGCAGCTCAGACGTCAATTGTGGCAACCAGGGCTCCTGACCAAAGTCACTGGTATGCCACCGAGGAGCAAACAAAACCTGAAGCCCTGGATGTGGCCCAGCTCACGCATCACAAGGGCTCAGGCATTGGCTAGTGAGCCCCGTGGGGCTTCGGCTACCCTCCAGTGCATGCAGAGTCACCGTTTTCTTTCCCAACTGCAGTGGCATGATCATAGCTCACTGCCCAATCTGAGAGTGTGGTGGTGGAGAGGAAGTGTGCTGGGGAAGGTGCGGACAAGGGTATGTGGTTCATTTTTTTTTAGGTGGGGTCTTGCTGTATCACCTAGGCTGGAATGCAGTGGTGTGATCACAGCTCATGGCAGCCTCAACTTCCTGGGCCCAAGCCATCCTCTCACCCTAGTCTCACAAGTAGCACGGACCACAGACATATCGCTACCTGGGTGATTAGTGTGGGAAGTGTCAGGAGGAGATGTGGGAACCAGAACTGTGTGCTATCGACACTTTTTTTAACAGATGGGATCTCTTGTTAATCTCCTGTGCCCAGGCTGGTCTTGAACTCCTGGGCTCAAGCAGTCTTCCTGCCTTGGCCTCCCAAGTGCTGAGATTACAGGCGTGAGCCGCCCCCACTGGCTACTACTGACATTAGAACCTGGACCGGCGAAGGCATGTGAGAGCCTCAGCTTTCAGGAGTGTCCTGAAAGTGACTCCAAGTTGGGAATTGTGGTGACAGCTCTTTGGTATTCTTGGGAGTTATATTGGTGAGCAGATATTTGGGGAGTGACCACGTGCCCAGGATGGCTTGGTGGGCTCCGTCCTTACCTCCTGAGGTCTGTAGCAGCAGGTGCCTGGTTGACTTTTGTTCCTCAGACTTGGCTCGTGATGGGGGACCTTCAATCATGATGCTTAGTGAGTGTTAGGGGTGGCTTCAGTGACAACTATCTCTGTTCAAATGATTGAAACCCAGGTACACTATCCACCCCCATCCGCAGTTCTGCTCTCTATGGTTTCAGCTATCTGAGGTCAACCATGGTGAGAAAAACACTACAGTATTCTGAGAGAGAGAAATCACATTCACATAACTTTTATTACAGCATATTGTTATGATTGTTTTATTAATTATTGTTAATCTTCTGTGCCTAATTTGTAAGTTTCTATTTATTAAATTTGTAAATTATTTATTTACTTAGAGGCAGTCTTGCTCTGTGACCAAGGCTAGAATGCAGTGGCACAATCATAGCTCACTGAAGCCTCAAGCTCCTGGGCTCAAGTGATCCTCCCACCTCAGCCTCCCAAGTAGCTAGGACGTCAGGTGTGTGCCACCACACCTGGCTAATTTTAAAATTTCTGGCAGATATAGGGTCTCACTTTGTTGCCTAGGCTGCTCTTTAACTCCTGCTCTTAAATTTATAAGTTAAACTTATTCATAGGCATGTATGTATAGGAAAAAATGTATATAGGAGGGCTCGGTACTGTCTGCAGTTTCAGGAATCCACTGGAGGTCTTGGAATGTATCCCATGTGTATAAGGGGAGATTACTATAAGGTAAACGGTCCAGTAAGTTCGTTGACTCATTACAGCTAAGAAGTCTAATGGGATTCTCATCATTTGGGTTCGTGGTTCCAGGAACCCGAAATGATGAGAATGAGGACTGAGTCACTTTCCATCTCTTTTTTAAAATCATTTTCCTTTTTTTTTTTTTTTTTTTTTTTAAGAGAAGCGAGTGGGGGGTCTTGCTATGTTGTCCAGGCTGAACCAGCCTCAAGTGGCCCTCCCACCTTAGCCTCCCGAGCAGCTGACGTTACGGGCATAGCCCGTGCTTCTGGCTCTCCGCCTCTTGACTTTGCTGCTGCTTTATTGACTTAATTCTCAGGCCATCTCACCCCATGTGCCCCCTGCAATTCCTAGGTTTTGTGGGACTCAGGTTTCAGATCATCAAAGCACCCACATCTGTCCTTTAAAAAAACCCTGGGTGGCTTTGCTTGGAACCATCAACAGTGTCCAGAGAGAGGACAGACTAATCAGGAGATGAGTGGCCAGATGTGCCCACTTCTGTGGTAGAGGAGGCAGGGTCACATGACATGCGGCCCAGTGAGACGGGAGAGCTCTGCTCTGTGACCTCCAGCAGGGGCTGCAGGAGAACAGCTGGGACTGGGGCTTCCTGGCAGAGGCTGCTGGGCTTCTAAGAGTGCTCCCACAAAGGTTCAAGAAGGGGGAAAGATGCCAGGCAGAGCCCCTTGCAGAGTCCACGCCCTCTGGCTGCTTTAGGCCCTCCGTCAGCCACAGCTTCTGAGCAAGCAAACCACGGTGGCCTGGGCATCAGGGAGGATGGTGGTGCTGCTCTAAGTAGCCCTCTCAGTGCCCCATGCTGGGTTCAGAATGTGCAAGTGGCTGTGGGCAAGATGAAGGTGGCCCCTAGTCCCCTTCAGGCACAAGGCAGGGGGATGGACATGCAAGCCTCTGCAATATTTTCCCAACCTGAATCGGGCAGAGAGAACGAAGGCAGGTATCCACTCCAGGCCCAGAGCCAGGGGGCAGCTGACGTGCTCCCTGCATCCATTGCCGCTCCTCCCCTCCTCTCCCAAATGGACAGGCCTAGGCCCTCAGGGAAAGCTTGCTGGGCATTCTCATGGAAACAGGGCCTTGGGACTCCCTGACTAGCTAGTGGAGGTTGGGCTTTTCCTTGGTCAGGGGAAGTAGACGTGAAACCCCTTCCACCATGTCAACGAACGGGTCCTGCTGGCTTTCCTCCCGATAGCTGAATGTGGAAGGAATGGCACCTCTTGTTGATCCAAATGTCAGAACACCCAGATGCAAGTAGAGGTCAGGTGGGGCTCCCTAGGTGCCAAAGACCACCTCCTCCAGCCTGACCTTGGCCCCAGTGTGGGCATCCATTGCCCACTGTAGCTGGCTCTCAAGGGTACTTACTTCGTGCCCCAAGCATGGTCTGGATGCTTCCTGAGTACCCACAATTATAAGCCACCTGGAAGCAGTCTCATCACCCAGAAGTTGAGTGAGTACAGATGGCTGGTGCTCTAATAACCACCTCCTGCCCCGGGGGCCGGGGAATGACCATGAGTACTAGCGGTGTGTCCGCTAGTCTCTGACCTGCCAGTGGCTGCTGCCCTGTCCCCAACCAGTGGGGTCCAGCACCTGCCTGTCACCACAGGTTGCTCAGTGACTTCAGCTCTTCTCTCCTGAGGTATCTACCTCTTTCTGTGATCCAGAGAACTATCCAGCATGCCAAGGATGCCCACCTGCCCTCTTCCAGCCTCAGAACGATGTCCCCAGTGCAGGAGGTCTCAGGGCCCTGGGGTAGAGTTTACCTGAGAATTGGTGGGGGCTTCTCACGGCTGGAGATTGCCTGCCTATCCTGGTCCTGCACAGGCAGCAGAGTGTCGGGTTAGAGGCCAGTCTGCCTAGGTCCAGTCAAGGCTCTGCAGTCCCTCATGCCACAGTGTCTCATTCACCTGTGTACAGGCTTATGAGATAAACCCGGCAGTAGGTGGCCCGGGCACGGACAGTCTTAGAAGTGGGCAATGTGGGAGACACGGGGGTTGGAGCAAGAGCAGGAGGTAGAGGAATCGGGCCAGTGGCTTCACTTCACCTGCAGTAGGGGGCACATCCCCAGCTCTTCCTGACTGATGGTTTGTGACTCACTGGCCCAGGCTGCCTTTTTCCAGGCATGTATGGATTGTGTCATAGGAAAAGGTTTCGGTCTCCAGGGTTGGCAGAGCCTAGGGGAGGGAGATGAGCACAGGGAGCAGAGGGCCTGACCGGGGGTTCTCCGGAAGTGATCTTGTTACCTCTCTTCTCTCAGCCCAGGCAGAGAGGGACAGAGTCTACGCTGTGTGCCGGGCAGCCTGCAGGGCCCTGGATCATGGTACTTGAGCCAGTAGCTCAGAGATAACCCCTCTCCAGATAAGAGGACACCGAGACCCTAAAAGGGCCATGACCCAACTAAGGCCCCTGAGCCACACAGGCCTGGACTGACCTCAAGGGTCCAGACTCCTGGTCCAGGGCATTTCATGGGCTTTGCAGAGCTGCACGCAGAGGGTTGTGGAACTCCCCAGAAAGGGCAGGGGACAGAGGGCATTCAGGACTAGGCCACTGGCTGTTTGCAAGCCCAGACCTGTCGTATGGGGCAGTGGGGACCTAGGTGAAGACCTAGGAGATGAGCTGGGGTTCTGAGTCCCTGAGTCTCCCCATGACTGTGTAGTGGCACCTGGTGGTTCCCCTCCTCTCCACTGTCTTCACAGCTGCCATCAGGAGCCGCCTCCCCCTCCCAGTGCTGAGGCCAACGGCGTGCCTGAGAGGCTCCCCCACCAGCATGCCTCCGCCTACATCCTTGGGCGGCCACTCATTGCAGTGGATGGTGACGGGGCCTCAGGTGCTGCCCAGGGAGAAGCCCTGGGTTCTCCAGACAGGAAATGGCGAGCTGGGCCGTGAGCAGAAAAGGGGCAAAGAAGTGTCAGAGAAGAAGGGCTGAGGAGGAAGACAGGACCCTGTGAGGAGGACCTTCTTGGAAGGGACCAAAGGTAGTTAGTGGAGTCACAAGACCTGGGTGCTCAGAGTACTTGTATGAATGAACAAATAAGAAGAATGAGCCTTTATCATGTGGCCATGATCATCAAGGATCATGTGAGGATGCAGTGCCCACTTACTGCGACTGAAATGTCAACACACTTATGGGGCAGCTGCGAGTAGCGCCAATGCTGAGGGACCACTGACCCGTGGTGGGAAAGGGCAACGTTGACTCCTGGAGGCTGTCTGTGAGGCCCTTGGCCTGGATGCCTTTGAAAGCTGAGAAGCCAGCCAAACTCCAGGCAAACCAGTCATCCTAATGGGTTTGAAAGACCATAAATGGTCTCTCTGTATGGCCGAAACTCCCTTGGCCTTTCCTGCAAGATGGATTTTCACACATTGGACATAACATTATGTCTGTTTCATTTTCAATCCAGCATTTGTTCGTGTGGGTCGTGGTTTAGTGGTCCCACTTCTTAGGGAGTGTGCTGGTCTTGTCTGCCGTAGAACAGACACAGGCTCCTCCAGGCTGGAGCAGGGCCAGGCCTCTGCTGGGTGCCCAGGCCGTCTGGCTCCAGCCCTGCCTCGTGCCTCTCCTTCCCTCCTCGCCCTGGCCCCCGAGCCGCCCTTGCCTCCCTGCAGTCTCTCACAGCCCCATTCTCTCTTCTCCTCCCTCCAGGCTGGTGGTTCGTGAGCACCTCTGAGGAGCAGGGCTGGGTCCCTGCCACCTACCTGGAGGCCCAGAATGGTACTCGGGATGACTCCGACATCAACCCCTCCAAGACTGGAGAAGGTGAGGGCTTGCAGGTCCAAGGGGCGGGGAACAACGCGGCCTCTGGAGGCAGCTCTGCCACTCTTCCCCTAGAACCAGCGGAACCCTAAAGTGAGATGAGCCATATCCTAGCCTCTTCCCTTGGATCCCATCTCAGGAAGGCTGGCCCAGAAGCTCACCTCCCACTCCAGTCCAACCCCTGCTGCTCTGTCTCAGGGGCTCAAGAACTGAGGGATGGCTCAGACCCCCCGACAGTCAGCCTCTCTAATTAGCTGTAGCTCCATGAGGTTTGTTGTGTTTGTTTTTGTTTTTAGAGACAGACTTTCATCATGTTGGCCAGGCTGGTCTCAAACTCCTGGGCTCAAGCTATCCACACGCCTCGACCTCCCACAGTGCTGGGATTACAGGTGTGAGCCACTGCACCCAGCCCTTCCTTTTTTTTTTTTTTTTTTTTAATTCTAAACACTTAAAAACTACTCTGTGAGGGTTTTCAGGGTCTTTCCCCTTGTATTTCAAAGAGCCTGCCCCTGCCCCCTGAGCCAGCACTGTCCTGGGCCTGTCTATAGCTTTGGTGCTCCCCAGAGCAGGCTGCCTGAGCCCAGTCCGTTTGCGCCACCCCCAGTTCCTGGCTGCCTGCTCCTAATGGCTTCCACACCTCCCATGGCCTGGCTGCAGGAATTATTTCCCTAATGGTTGGTGGGGATGGTCCAGATGGATGTGTCTAAAAGCCAGAGGGCTCGAGGTTGCCACCCGGCACTCAGGCCACCTCCACGCCTGCTCCCTGCTGCCAGGCCAAAGTAAGCAGCCACCAAGTGCCAGCTCCTTATTCATCCTTCCCCTAAATGTCGGTTACTAGGTGGGCAGTTGGGGCCTCGCCCTTCCTCCTATGTTGAGGCTTTATTTCAGCCCCTTGACCAGAGCCTTGGCCCCTGCCTTGTGCATCCACTGTGTGGCAGGTTTCCAGGGACGTGGCCCCATTGGGAAGCGCCTGCATGTTCAGGCTGGGCTGCTCCCTGAGCCCTGGGGCCGAGCCTGAACCCATCTCCCCTCTGGCTCCATTGCATCTCTGCAGCAGGGGAGGGTCTTGGCCCCTGAACTAGGTCTGATCTCATATGCCTGCAGTCCCCAGCCTCACTTCCTACCTAGTTCCACATTCTTTTTGTTGTTATTGTTGTTGAGACAGAGTCTTGCTCTGTCACCCAGGCTGAAGTGCAGTAGAACAATGTCAACTCGCTGCAACCTCCACATCCTGGGCTCAAGCAATTCTCATGCCTCAGCCTCCCAAGTAGCTGGGATTATAGGCGCCCACCACCACGCCTGGCTAATTTATGTTTTTAGTAGAGATAGGGGTCTTACCATGTTGGTCAGGGTGGTCTTGAACTCCTGACCCCAAGCAATCTGCCCACCTCAGCCTCCCAAAGTGCTGGGATTACAGGTGTGAGCCACGGTGCCCGGCCCCTAGTTCTACATTCTACAGGGCATGCCAGGGCCTCTCACAAATAGCAGGGGCTCACAAAGTACCAAAGGTACCAGGTGCTAGGTCAGGTCCTGAAATGCCTTGTCCCCACCCTGGGAAGACCCTGTGGCTATGATTGTCCCCATCCTTCCATCTGTGGGAACTGAGGCTTCAAGATGTTATCAGGTTTGGACCCTAGTCCACTTTCTTTGTCCCATGGTCCTCACCACTGTGCCATACACCTCCCTGTAAGCATTTTGCTTGTAACAGTACAGGCAGCTCTAGGGCAGTGCGTGTATGAATCAGAGCCCCAGTTGAAAAGGCTGCACCAGCAAGGTCAGAGTGGAGCTATTGGGTAAATTATGGAGGACCTAGGCACCAAGTGGCCAGAAGTCCAGGGCAGGAAATCGCCCGAGAGGTGTGGAGCACAGATGCCAGCCTGGATGGAACAGAGGGCAGGTGCCTTGCGCAGAACAAGTAGTAGCAGTTTGTGCAGGATTTTTACCTTTATGGAGGAAGAATCAGGCAGCAGTGCAGGTTTTACATTCAGAGGGTGTGTGTGTGTGTGTGTGTGTGTGTACGTGTACGCACGCCCAGGGTGATTCTCCTAAAACAGATTCCTCTGCGTGTCTCTGACCCAGCCCGTGTGCCAGCACTCCTGGCAACTCTTCTGGATAGCTGTGGATTCCACCATCATGTCTTGGGTATTTCCCACTCAGATCTACAGAAAGGGATTGGGTCCCCTGGGCCTAAGGCCCCAGCTGCTGTGGTGTGTCCACCAGTCTCTGCACCTGCAGCCACATGGCCAAGAGATTGGCCACCCTAGTTCCCTCTCTGACCATCTATACCCTGGCACTGTGGCCATCCCATCGTAGGTGCCCTGAGCCCTGTGGATAGAAATTGGTAGCCTGCATCCTATCAAAGCTTTCCTAATAGCTCATGCTTCATTACTTTGGGAAGAAGACACGATTAGCTGTTCCTGTTTGTCCTTACCATGAGACCCTCTAGTGCATGTTCATGCTGCTCTTGAAGCCAGGAGTGCTGTGGGAGTTTAGTACATTAGTAGTTGAGATTCTCGTCCACCGACAGAGGTGCAGGTCCAAGCCTGACATTCGCAAGGTGGTTCAGTGAACCAGGAGAGGTGTGTCACCTCTGCCAAGCCCTCAGGTTCGTTTGTGACAGAGCCAAGACCAGAACCCAAGTCTCTGCCTTTGCTCCTGTGTCCCACACCTACCAGTGCGGACCTGCTTCCTCCAGGGTGGGCTTATACTGGGACATGGACAGACCACGGTCTTCTGTGCTGCTGCACCAAGGGCATGTGCCCTGCTAGTAAGCAGATTCCCTGGCATCCAGACCCTGTTCCCTCCCCACATCCCCCTCTTCCCAGGGCTTGGCAACTCAAGGGGCAGCAGAGTTAGGGGAAGAGCAATAGCTCGGGGTGTAGAGTCTATGGTAGGAGTTTGGGCTTTGAAACCAGGCTGCCTGGATTCACACGCTGCCTGGATACATAGACACGTGACCCAGAGTGTTTCTTAAAGCCCTGTGCCTCTGTTTCCCCATTTGTAAGATGCCAACCACATACGGCTTTTGTGAGGCCCAAGTGAGATGATCCTTGTACTGGGTTTAAACTGGGTGTGGCACACAGAGTAAATGCCATTTACTGTGAAAGCAGCCCCTGATCTGGACATTAGCCGAACCCCTCCATCTCTCCAGAGAAGCCCTTCTCTGTTCCCACCTGTTCCCCTTCTCCCCACCCCACCAGGAGGCCTTGCACAGGACCTGATTAATGTTCCCCAGAGCCCTTTCAGCCCCTCGTCTAGGCTCACGCCAGGGCAGGTGGTGCCACTCTAAGACAGATGAGGAGAGGCTTAGGGATAGCCGCCCTCCCAGAGTGACACATGTTGCTGGCAGTCGGGCCTGGACTGGAATCCACACCTCCTAGGCTTTTGTCCAGCCCTCTTCCTTATAAGAGCAGGTCAGACAGGTCCCTCTCCTTCCAGGAAAGCAAATGCTTTCCCAGGGCCTTGGTGGGTCTGGGACAGTTTTATTTTCACTTTTATTTTATTTTATTTTATTTTCAGTTTTATTTCCAGCCACTAGCCGGGCAGCCTGGTACCCTCTTTCTGTGGTGCCAAAAAATGAGGCCAGCTGGCACCCTGGAGCCCTGACCCAGTGTCCAGTCCACTGGGAGTCCCACAGGAAGACAGAGGCATCTGTAGCTGGGGTCTGAGCAGAGGGTGCGGGGGGCTTGGAGCCGAGCAGCAGCCACCAGGGAAGCCGTGCAGGATGCTGCCCAAGGCACGGGGTCAGGAGCAGTGAGAAGCTGGGGAGGGAGGCCCCTGTCGTCAGATGTCCCAATGGGTGGCCTGAGAGGAGGAGCAGAGCTGGGGCCTGTGGCACCCACCCTTGTATCATTCCGTTCAGCAGGCACTTCCTGGGACCTGGCCATGTGTCCGGCCATGTGCTAGACCCTGGGAATGCCGAGACATGGGGCAAACCTCTTGCCCTCAACAGACTCATCCAGTGGGGACAGGCAAGAAAGCAAAGATGCAGACCAACCCAGAGTGGTGAGGGCTCTCAGCCCCGCAAGGGAGGGATCCAAATCTCTCTTGAGAACACTGATCTTCCATGCATCGTGGTGCCTGTCCAGGGTAGCATCTTCACAGTACTCAGTGAGCGAGTGGACATAAGCGCAGATGTTGCAGGACCCCTAACCCTCCTGGGAATCACTGTCGAGCAGTGAGGGACACTGATCTCACCATCCCTGGAGGCTGCAGCTGAGGGCTGCCTTGCACTGGGCTGGAGCTAGGGACGTCTTTGTCTCTAAGGTGCTGGGATTATAAAGGCTTTAGCCCACTCCTAGGCTCAGGGCCACACACTGGGGAGTTTGGATTTGGTTGAATTTTTCCCCATGTGCCTACGATCACCTGTCATATCTGCCCCCATCCAACAGGGGCGTGCCCTCTGGTTCAGTCCAGGTGATGGTGACCTGGAAGTGCAGGCCTCCCTTCCCTGTGCCCCTTCCTCCTGCCCCCATCCCATCTCATGCTCATCTCCATTCTCTCCGCCGGTTGCTGTTGGCCACATGCTCCATCGCCATCTCCCACACCAGTGTCCAAGAGACGCAAGGCCCATCTGCGGCGCCTGGATCGCCGGTGGACCCTGGGCGGGATGGTCAACAGGCAGCACAGCCGAGGTGACTGCGGAAGCTGGCCTCTGCTCCCTTGCAGCGACCGCCTGTCTCTCGCTAACACTGCTCTTTCTTTCTGGGCTCTGCTCTCTGCCCCGTGGCCTCCTCATTCACCCAGATTCATGGGCCAGGCTTTTTTCTCATCTACTGCAGCTGGTGCGGGGTGGGTCTGCTTGGGAAGTGGGCTGGCACTGGGGGTGGCTCTGGCTTTTGTCAGCATCCTGGGTTTGAGGGTCATGGAACACAGTTGTGGGTTCCCTGAAAAGGTACAGGGGCTTGAGGAGGGAGACAAGGGAGTCTTGGGTCATTCAGGAAGGGCACGTTGGCCCTGGAAGCTGTAGATTAAAGGAGCTAAGCATGTCTAGCCCTCTGCTTGGGCCATCCCACTCCCCCAACCTTCATGGCCTCCGTCCTCTGAGAAAAGGCTCTCTCGGCCAAAATTGTCTTATCAGTTGCTTGGGAACAAAGCAGAAAGAAGGACCAGCTCACACTTGTGCTCCTCCCACCAGTTCCACGGAAACTAGAAAGAGAGCAAAGCCAGACCCAGCCTGGCACCAGGGTACAGTCCAGTGGGCTCTGCTGAAGGGTCAGGTCCAGCCAGAGGCAGGAACTGCTGGGGCTTCAGGAAGGGCCTGATCCAGGGGAGTCCAAGGGGGCTCCAGGCCTGCCACATGGGCTGATCAGATGTTTGGGGGTTTAGCGTTTTCTCACCCAGGATCTTTCTAACATTCAGGAACTTGGGAGGTAAGGGAGCAGAACAAACCCCCAAGGCTGACCCGCTGAAAAACCCCTAAACATCTGCAGACCCCCTGGGCCAGGGGTGGCCAGCCCCACATAGAACAGGATGTGTGTGCTGCTCTCAGACACAGAGGGATATGTCATAAACACTGGCCTTTCTGGAACGCAGGGACACCCCGTGCCCCCCACCCTCGCAGCTTGGTTCTAAATGACTATAGGAGCATGTTTTGGTGTCTGCCCCAGGCCCAACGCAGAAGAAAGCCTGGACTCAGGTGGCTTCAGCCTCTGGCTGCCTCAGCAACAGGCACGGAGCACCCACCAAGAGGAGTCCAGCTTGTCCTGAGGCCAGGGCCTGGGCTGAACCTATGGGCTGACACAGGGCTGGGGGCCGAGTTGTAGAAGCAGCAAGAACAGGCCAGACATCCCGCAAAGGCCACCCTAAAGCTGGGATGCAGCCCAAGCCTTGGTGGCAAAGGAGAGTGGGATGTAGGTCTGGAAGTGCGCAGCAGGGATGAAGGCTTGGCCTGCTCCAAACACGCTCGCACACTGGGCCCCAAACACGACCATCTCCACAACCCCACAGACACGTGCTGCCAGAGCAGCTCTACCACACACACAGCCCTGATGGCCACAGGTATGACTGCGTGCCCTGTCATAGCCAGCCTCCCCGACACCGATGCATCCACAGTCCCAGGCTCACAGCCATTCACAGGTACAATTATGCAGCTACACATACACTGTGCCATGTGTCTGCTGTTTACACAGTGACAAATGCATCGTACACACAACTGACTGCTCACAGCCACGCCACATGTACCTCCGAAGCAACACTCACAAGGACACATGCAGCTTCATACACACAATGCCTTGCCCTACATGTATCTCAGTCACAGACATACAGTGACATGTGGAGACACAAATATGCAATGAAATGCCTAATTCTTCATCCTAAGAATTATAAGCAAATGTAAGCCCCCAGCTCTTGTGCTCTCTCTTTCACTCTCTTAAATAAGAGACCTAAACAACATAATTTCCCAGCCTCAGCCTGATGGGCTAAGTTAAACCAGGCAGCCAAGAAAAGCTTGCAGAGTTGGCTGGGAGATGCTTGCTGCAAACAGCAGAGCTGGTCAGGGAGGCAGGCTGCAGGTCGTGGAGGAGCTAGACAAGAGAAAAGCTGAGCTTCCCCGTGGCCTCCGCTCCCGTTCCCTCAGCCAGCCAGCTCCTTGGAACCAAAAGGCCTTTCTCAGTGGGGTTGGGTAAGTTGTAGGGGCAGGAGGGGAGTGGGGAGACTGCTGACAGAGGGGAAAGTGTCGGGGAGAGAAGGCTTCTGTGGTTTGGAAACAGCAGAGCATCCAGCCCCTGCCTCCAAAACCAAAGCAGGCCTGTTTCCCTCCCCCACCCACCCACCCGGCTGACCGCCTGGCCAGCCCTCCCCAGGGCACGCTGCCACTGTCTCCTGGTGGCGTGGTCAGAGTGCCCACAGCCCCAGTGCTTCCCAGAAGCCCTGAAGAGCCCACTAGAGCTCACAGCCTCCCTTCCCTCAACCCCATTTCCGAAGGGACATCTCTTCCAGAGACCCCGACCCCCCTGAGTCATGCAGCTGCCTGCTGAGGCCATGTCTATCTGTCTGGGCCTTCTTGTCTGGTGCCCCCAGGTGGCATTTGTGGCCCAGGCAAGTGCCTCTCCCTTAGGACACCTGTGAGTTGGAAGGCCTGAGCCCCACAAGGCCCATGTCCACATGGAAAGTCCATGCCTCTGCCATCTGAGCCAACCGGGTAGAAACCCAGGAGCTGGGAAGACCTGGTCTGGCTGCCTTGCCCTGCCAGGGAAGAGGGCTCTCGAGTTCTCATCCCTGGAACCTGTGCAGTGACCGGGGCAGGACGAGCCTTCCAGCCAGTTCTCAGCAGCACCACATGAACTCCTGGAGATCTGTGGCTGCTGCAGCCCCAGGGCCCCCAAGAACCTTCTGCAGGAGCAGCTCAACCTCACCAGCCAGAACTGATATCCCTGGTTCTGCCCCAACCCTCAAGAGGTCAGGAGAAAGCCTGAGCTTACATGGCCCATGGGATTCTGTCTTCCACACACCCCAGGAGGCTGCAAAGGCTAGGGCTGGGCCCACATGCAATGGTCTAGACCCTGTTCTCTGCCATGAGGCAGGCAGGGCTCCTCTGATCTTCCCACGAGAAGGGCTGTCATTTCTCCCTGCAAATACAACCTTGCCTAGGAAAACCTTAATGATGGCTTCCTGCTTGTACCACAGACTTTAAAAATAGCCCAGCTGAACAAAGGCAAAATGTGGAGCCCAGGCCTCGCCTCATCCTAACCTCAGAATCCTGGATTCCCAGAGCGTGGTGCTGCCCCTCTGGCTGCCACTAGGCCAGGATTTGCCATGCCTCATTGGAAAATGGAGCAGAACCAGGAGCAGGCAGGAGAGTGGAGAGTTGGACTGTGGAGCCCTGAACTTCTCAAAGGGCCGAGTCAGAATCTGGCTGGGCAGGGTTCTCAGGCCGCCTTGGCAGCAGTCCGAAGCATGGCTGGGTTGGAATCTGAAAGCCTCCAGAGTAAGGAGTTGGAATCTGAAAGCCTCCCCGAGTTAATGCTGACCGAGTTCTGCAGCAGAGAAGGGTGTGCTGAAGAATCCTGCAGGCTCCACGGGTCATCACCCACCTTCTGCTTTTGGGCAGCCATCTGTATTTGGCTAGTGGCCATCAGTTCCATTCTTGCAGCCCAGCGAGGCAGCCACAACCACCCCAAAGGGAACTGCTATCTCGGCTCAACACAGGGCTGCAGACAGGACCTGATAATCCAGGGGAGAGTGGACAGATGGCCCTCCTGCAGCTGGGGGTTGGCGTGGCAGCTGCCTCCCACCCCCACGACAGCCAGTCTCAAGCAGGCTGCCTGGTGGCGTCCAGCCGAGGAATCCAGGGGGTGGCTGTCACAGCCGGGAGCCAGGAGGGGCGGGTGTCCCAGAGACCAGAGGCCAGCAGTCTGCACCAGCATCCTGCTGTTTTGAGCTCACAGCGTTTCCCATCAGGACCCTTGCTCAGTCTTGCCTGGTGGTGATGCAGTCAACAGTCTCCCACTGTTTGCCAGGCACTGTCTCAGCCCCTGGGAGCTCCCAGGCCAGAGAGGACAACACGGGCTCAGGGTGGCCCTCCAGAAGGGCATGGCCAGGTTGCTGCTGCTTCCTCCTCCTGTCTTAGCTCTTTGTTCCCCCAGAGGGTGAGGTGGGGAAGTGTTCCATCCCAAGCAGACCTCTACAGAGGGTGTCAGCCAGCTAGAAGCAGAGCCAGGGAGTACTCAGCTCTGGGGTCTACCTGTCAGGGGTTTCCTGGGACAGGCAGAGCTGGACCCCAGCAGGCATGGAAGAAACACCCTCCTGGAAGCCTGATCAAGGACCCGAGCGGGAGGCACCCAGGCCTCCTGCCAGGAGGGAGGCTGAGATAAACCAGGGGAGACAGCGTGGTGCCCCACTCTCCCCACACCTGCCCTCCCAAGCCTTCCTGAGAGTCTGCAAGGCACTTCTTCCCCAGTACCTAAGGAAGACCCTGGGCAAGACCCTGAAGTGATGTCCTTGGAAATAGCTGGCTGCCTTCCAGAGGAGCTGTGCCTTAGCTGTGTGCTTGCACAGCATGTTCTCCTGCAGAAGCCGCTTGGGCACACTGGACCAGTAAGGGCCTCGGGGTGCTGCCTAATTGTGCTGTGTGGGGTGTTCCCATGCTCATTTGGCCATCGAACCCTTGTCTTAACAAAACATATATAACCGCTCCCATGGGACTTGGGTTCCGTGGACTCCTCTTGGGAGATTACATGACCAGGTGTTAATGGATAAGCTAGGTGCTCAGGGAAGGCTTCACCAAGGAGGTGTCCCTAGTCTCTGCAGGTCAGACAGAGGAAGGATGCGAGCAAGTGGTTGAGCTGGGGGCAGGGCTAGGAAAGTCTGTCTGGGACACAGATGAAAACAGCACGTTTCGAGGAGAGGTGGTGTGCCATGGGGCCGCAGGCATGCGAGGACACCTCAGGAGGGGTTGGCTTCTCCTAATCCTGCCCTCAGCCCAGCAAGCTTCTGCAGCCCTGTGGACTGCACGGTTCCGGCAGCCTTGCTGCCATCATCAGGCTAGGAGAGCCAACTTCCTGCTCCCAGGGCCTTGCCTGGCAACCTGGGTCCTGGCTGGCTTTGGCATACACTGGGAGCAGCAGTGACCCCTGCTCCCATGGTCTCCCTGCTGCCACATCTGGGGCCTGGTCCTTCCCTCCCCTGGAGAAGCCAGAGCCAACCCAGTGCACCTTGGCAAGCTGCTGAGCAAAGGCCAGGCCAGGGCAGAAGGAGGGGATAGGAAGCAGGACCTCCACCCTGACCTCAAATAATCTTGCTTTTTTGCTCCCACCCCCAGAGGAGAAGTATGTCACTGTGCAGCCTTACACCAGCCAAAGCAAGGACGAGATTGGCTTTGAGAAGGGCGTCACAGTGGAGGTGATCCGGAAGAATCTGGAAGGCTGGTGGTATATCAGGTAGGGAACACTTACATGGATGAAAGAGGTGCCTCTCATCCATCCGGGCCCTGGGCAGAGTGCAAAGTGGCTGTGGCCACCTGATGGCAGGTAGATACTGACAGCTTTGTGCCCACGGCACAGGGCTGGGCTGCTCCACCTCTGCACAGCTGAACGGCTCAACCAGAGAGTGCTCATCTTGCACAATTTCTCCCGGGACACACAAAGCAGAGCTTGAGCCACAGCCAGCGGGGCACAGAGGCCCCGGCTCAGCTTGCAGGCTGTGGTGCAATCCCTTCCCACGCATCTGCCAAGAGTTCAGCACATCTGAATTTGGTTTTGTGTGTCCAGCCTTGGCAGCCTGGCCTGCTCTGCAGCTAGGGCTGCCTGGAGCACTGGCGTCCGCAGGCCTTGCTGAGGTCCCAGCAGCCAGCCTCTGCTGCCCAGGCTCAGCACTCAGAGAGGTGGGCTGTGGGGGCAGGGGTGGGCACAGATGCAGGCCTCTTGCAGCCATGTCCCTGGTGGATAGGGACTGGCCGTCCAAACTGCAGGGCTGGCTGCAAGGGCTGGAGCAGAAGTCAGGCCTCAGCTCAGGCCATCAGGCGTCTTCCTTCTCTTGCCCCTCCCTCTTCCAGGCGTAATCACAGTTCCCAGCCTAGAATCCTATTTAAGGGTGTGGGTAGGGAAGTGGGGTCTTTCCTGACCTTCTGGAAGCCAACAATCCTGTGGATTTCACTCACCATTACCCTGCCAAGACCTGCCCTTCCAGGACCCCTGCTCTCAGGAAATGCTTTTGGCATCCTTGGAACTGGCTCAGCTGTGATGACTGCCCACCTTCTGTCTTCTCTGCCACTTACCCAGCTGACAGAGATAGTCCCATATCCACAGGCTCTGGGGACCCCAGACCCACCATGGGCAGGACATGCATTCTAGGTGGTTTCCCACAGAGAGGAGGGGATTGTGCAGTGGCATCACCATGCCCCAGGCAATGAGAGTACTCACAGGACAGTTACTCAGAACATGATACAACATGATGGCATTAAAGCCTAGTCCATGCTGAGGTCACTGGACATATGGAGATAGCACCTTAGCGTGATCTGATGGAACATGGTTCCACACTCGCCACCCCCGCTGCCCCTAGCCCACCTCACCCGGAGCCCTGGCGCGTGTCAGTCAGGAGGGCTGAGATGTCACTTTCTGTCCCGTTGGGCAGGATGGGACTGTGTATCTGAACGTGTGCTGTCAAAAGCCACTGCCCCTAGACTTTTATGTTCTCTAAGGAATGGAAACTAGAGCCAATCCAATAATCTGCCAGCCACGAGTCTCACATGAGAAAGCCAGGAAAGATTCTGGCAGGCTGGAGGCCTAGTGCACTTGCCTGGAGCTTATCTACAAGGCTGCTTCATTATTTTATTTTTTCATTTTCTAAAATAACCAGCAAAGTCACTCTGAGCTGCTTCTAGTTCATTCCTGTCCCCATGGCCTAGTCTTATAGCCAGCAGGAGCTTGGATTGAGAAAACCCTGCTGAAAGGATTCCACCTTAAGAAGGCTGCCAAACACCCCCTTAAATATGCCATTTCCCAACATTCCAGGCTTTGCATTGATCCTCATTTCCTTTCTTCTCCTCCCCCCAGCCCTACTCTCTCTCTCTCTCTCTCTCTCTCTCTCTCTCTCTCTCTCTCTCTCGCCCTTTCCAGCTTGCTTCCCTCTGGAGTCATTTCATTCTCCAGAGCTGGAAAGCAGATGTGAGCAGAGCTGGACCCAGACACACACAGCCACTCCTGATTCCCTCGAGTTTCTTCTCCTGAAATCTAATTTTACCCATGTAGCACCGAAGGAACACAAATAGGAGCACTTGGGGCCCTAAGCAGGCCTGACTGTCACCTCCATGAGCCCCTCTCCCCATAGCTCTACAGTGTCCATATAGAAGAGCCATCAGCGAGGGCCAGTGGGCTCATCTTTGTCTTTTCTCCAAGATGCAAGAGCACCAGGCTGTGGGCCAGATGCTGCTAAGAGCTCCCTGTGTGACCCTCTGCTGCCTGCTTTGCTTTTCTGAGCCATGGCTGTTGGCTCCCATGAACATTAGGTATTTTTACTGGTTGCTCCCATCCACCCTTAAAATTCCGTGCTTCTGTTTGCACTCATTGCATCAGGGAGCCAAGACAGGCCCCTGACTCTCACCCACGTGTTAACTCTCCTCTGCCTCCCAATCCCTGGGAAGGCAAGCTTGGGTCAGCCTGCCTGCACGTTTCTGTGACATGAAGGTAAGAAGCTACCTCCTACCTGCACTTTTTCCACAAAGCTCAGACATGTTGATAGGAACTTCAGCTTTCATATTCCTTTTCTCCCATCTAATGAGTGCCCCAGAACAAGGTCAGATCAGGGAGATGGGAAGGTTTTCAGACATCTGGCATGGAGGAGCCATTCCAAAGAGCCAGATGTGTTCTAGAGAGCAGATGGGGACATTGCAACCCAGACCTGGGGGTATTGGCCAACAACTACTGGACCAGGAAGTGAAGTCCCCATGGGTTTGGGTGAAAACTCAACAGCACGGGGAAAAAAGGAAAAGCTTGTTTTCAGAAGTCATCGAATCACCAGAAATTGTCAGCCCTATAATTTGCCTTTTGCCTTTGTTTATGAGCTTTTGGTTTTGTTTTGTTTCCTTTTGTTTTGCTTTGGTTTGCATTTTATCTAGTCATGTGCTTTTGTCTTTTCACTTATGGTTTCTGCTTTTGGAACCCCACATAGACTTTCTCAACCCCCAGCATTATCTCAATCTTTTATTTTTTTATTCTGCTATATGGTATAAAGCCAGTGTCTGTCTTGTTCTTCCTAACTGGGTCATCAGTTTTCCCCAGACCACTTACTACGTTTTTGGAGATAGGGTCTCACTCTGTTGCTCAGAGTGGAGTGCAGTGGCACGATCATAGCTCACTATAGCTTCAGACTCCTGGCATCAGGCAATCCTCCCACCTTAGCCTCCTGAGTACCTGGGACTACAGGTATACACCATCACACCCAGCTAATTTTAAAAAAAATTTTTTTTTGGTAGAGACGAGATCTCACTATGTTGCCCAGACTGGCCTTAAGTGAGCCTCCTGCCCTAGCCTCCCAAAGTGCTGGAATTACAGGTGTGAGCCACCTCGCCCAGTCCCCAATCATTTATTGAATAATGCATCCTTGTTCCACTACGTTAAATTGAGCCTGGTTTGTGAACGTGGTCTATGACAGTCTATAGAGGATCCACCTCCTGCCCCTGCAGTGGCACCACAGCTCTCCCATTCAGTCAGCCTTCTTTGGAGACATCTTAGTTGATTTCAATGTGTCTGTCCTTCTGGATACATTTTTAACAGTGACTCTATCCCTACATCTTGCAGAAGAGACACAAACTGAGCTCCAGGGAAGGGACTTGTGCAAGGTGCCATAAACTAGAACTCAGACTGCCTGACTCTCACCTGTGGAATTAATTCCCTCTCTAATCCCTCCCCTTCCTACATGGGATTTAACTCTACATACCACATCTACACCTTCTCATTTCTTATCTCTCCATTTCTCCTCAACTGATTGGGAAGTAGCAGGCCATTATGAAGTCCTCCTTTGGGGCAGCCCAAAAGTTGACAGATCTGATCCCAGGCTCTCATGTTTGCCTGACTTTGCAGAGAGTGAGCCCACCCCAAGAGCGATCAGGCAAAGAAAAAGGAGCGCAGTTGCGGGGGCAGTGGGAACTGGTGTTCTGGGTTTTTTCCACCTACCCTCGGTGCCATTTCTCTCCAGAGTAGTGGACTGCCAAGCCTTGCAGACGTGGTAAGGAAGCCTCTGCTGGGCAAGGCCAAATGGATCCTAGGGTCTGGAAGTGGGTGTGAGGTCATCCTGCTCCTTCCCACAGATACCTGGGCAAAGAGGGCTGGGCACCAGCATCCTACCTGAAGAAGGCCAAGGACGACCTGCCAACCCGGAAGAAGAACCTGGCCGGCCCAGTGGAGATCATCGGGAACATCATGGAGATCAGCAACCTGCTGAACAAGAAGGCGTCTGGGGACAAGGAAACCCCACCAGCCGAAGGCGAGGGCCATGAGGCCCCCATCGCCAAGAAGGAGATCAGCCTGCCCATCCTCTGCAATGCCTCCAATGGCAGCGCCGTGGGCATCCCTGACAGGACTGTCTCCAGGTTGGCCCAGGGCTCTCCAGCTGTGGCCAGGATTGCCCCTCAGCGGGCCCAGATCAGTAAGAGCCTCTCTCACCTGGGTCCTCACTGTAAAGCTCCTTAGAGAATGAGCATGGGTGCATGATAGTGGGAGGGGGGTGCAGGACCCGCATGGCGTTTTCCTCTTGGGCTACAGACTGGCCTTTGGCCCGCACTCTGTCAACATGTGTCATGCTCATCACAGGAGTGGGAAGGCAGAGGAGTATGATGGCTCAGGGGCTCCTATCTGCTCCACAGAAGCTAAATCACATGAGGATGTAGGTGATAGCGTTCCCTCCTTTTCTGCTGGGGAGCCACCAATGGTCACTCTGCAGATACACGTGTTCCAAGAACAAGGAACATATCTTTTCCTTATAGTAAAGGCTTTATAAGTCAAGATAGATGATGTGTAGCTTTTTTAAAAAAATCAAAAAGAGACATTTCCTTAGGCTGTTGAATGTGGGCGCTGTATGCATGGCTGCTCTGTGGAGTGACAGTCTGTAGAGAAACATCTTTCTGGGCCTTAGCAGCTCCTTCCCTATGACTTTCCACTGGTTACTGGAAACCTAAAAGACTTGGAAGCTAAGGCCTTACCACTCTGCACAGGCAGTTTCAACAGGGCGTTCTTCAAGAATCACCTTCATTCCTACAGGAGACTCCGGGCAATCTGGCACCCTCCATCTCTGGCCCAATATTGCCTTTTGTTGAGTCTTAAAACTTCTGTGTTCGGAGCTTAGCTTTTGTTTGTGTCCAGCCATTCTTAAAATGTGGAGGAAAGCTGTTTCTTTAGTTTTGCTCCACTGCGTTAAGTTAGCTCTCATGCCCAAAATCTTTTAGGCAACCAGCTGGGAAAGTTATTGGGCACCTCCTCTTGCCTGGCACTATGCTAGCTTCTATGGATTTAATAGTGAGCAAAAAATAGACATGGTCTCTGCTCCTAACTTTGAAAATCTGATAAAGCTATACACCATTTACCCTGAAAAATGCCCACATATCTGCACATTTTGAAAAGTACACATAATTGTAGAGGCTTCATAGATCCCCTGGCAGCACAGCCAAGGTAAAGGTCTATAGTTTCCCCTTGAAGAAGCCCAACTATAGTGCTCATAGTAACTTAGAGCGTCAAGTCCTTCATAAAGGCTGAGCAAAAGCATGAACTTGCAAGGATCAGGAGTTAGTTTCACCTAAGGAAGGCAGGTATAGGCACTGTTGCCCATCGTCTGACTGGGATTACTGAAGCCACGTCTCTTCTAGGCTCCCCAAACCTACGGACAAGACCTCCACCACGCAGAGAATCCAGCCTGGTATGTGTACTGAATGTCTTCTCCCTTTCCTTCCTATTCTGTGGATGCACTATAGCCACCTGATCAACTGACTGTCTTGCTGCAGAGCCTCTTGATCCAGGGGTTTCCCAGGGTCTTGCTGGGGCTTCTAGTTTTGTGGAGCTGGGGGCAGGGAGGGAAGCCTGCAGATCCCAACCTTCCTGGGGGCCTGGCTGGACAGTTTATAATCGGAAACACACTGCACTCCAAAGCTAAATAAATCCATCCCTCCCACTGCATTGGCAGACATAAACATTTAGACTGCCCGGCAAAAGTGTCCAGCCAGGGCATTGCCAGGGGCTGGAAATGGGGCTGCTGTCCATTCTAGCCTGGACGCCTTTCAGCTTTCCCTGGTCAGGAATGCCCAGTGGAGGTGGTGGATGTCAGAGTCTGGGAGGGCAGAGGGCAGATCAGTGAGCATCTTCCAGGGAGGAGTGTGAGTTGCCAGGACTGGCTCATGCCCAAGCTTCAAGAGGGTAACACTGCCAGGGTCCCTGGCCCAGGTGGGTAGGGTTTCCTGGTGTCCAGACCCTCATGCAGGCAGATATGCAATCAGGGGCCGGGGTTTGGGTGCCTGCAATGCTCGTGGCAGGCCGAGAGCCCTGGAACAAAGAACTGTTAGTAGGCGCAGGGGGGTGTAGTGGAAAGACTGGGTCTTCAAGAGTGCCAGGCTTGGATTCCTAGTCCACTTCTGACACTTAGAGGCAGAGAGACTGTAGGTAAGTCACTTGCCCTCCACAAGTTTCAGTGCCCTTATTTATCAGGTGGGAGAGTACTAGCCATCTCCTCCGGCTGTTGTAAGGATGAAATGAGAGGATGTCTGTGGAGGGCTAGCAAACGGGCTTCCATTTCCTATGTCCACCCTGGCCTGCTTGGTACTACTACCTGGTGCACTGGGTTAAGGAGGATTCTGAAGTCACATCTGGGCTGAGCAACAAGAGTTACTGTGGTCAGTGACATCGGCCTTAGCTAGGGGGCACCAGTGTGTGGAAGAGTAGGCCCTCCTTAAAAATACAGTTGTTAAAGATTTCATCCCTGGAGATGAAACCCTCCTTGCCCTGGCCATGGGGCCCACTGGGGTTTCTCTTTTCCCCTTGCGTTTTATATGCCCAAACACTGTATTCTCTCTCCCTACCATTTCTTCTAGCCACGGCTAATTATTTTCAGGCAGACTTGATTTTGGCAAGAATCCACACTTACCAAATGCAGGGATTGCTGAGGCGGGGCTGCTGTTTCCAGTTAGGCCCAGCTGAATCCCACCTGGCCAGAGATGTGGCCTGTGCTGTGTCTGCGCTGTATCTGCTCACATGCACGGCTGCACAGCCAGGCCCTGGGGCCGGGAAGGGTGGCAGATTCTCACTCGATCCCTCAAACCAGCTTCTTCCCACCCCTCACTCACTCTGACCCAGCTCAGTTTCAACTGGCAGGGTTAGGACATGCAGAGCCTTGAAGGATGAGGCAGGCTGGGAAGAAGAGAAGTTCAGGAGTGCTGAGCTCCAGCTTCTATTTATTGAGATCTCTGTCTGCCCCTGGCCAGGCCCAGTGTTGCACATTATCTCAGGGATCCTCTTCATGACGCTGGTATTAGTTCCATTTTACAGACGAGAGAACTGAAATTCAGAGAGGTCAGGGGTTTTGCCCAGGGCCACGCAGCTGGTGAATTGCTGGGATTGGAATCCAGCGCTAAGGTTAAGGTCTTTCCAGGTCTTCCTGCTACACCAAGCTTCTTCCCAGCCCCTCGTCCCTCCCACCTTTTTTTTTTTTTCCAATTGCTTTATTTGAACCCCTTTGCATGAGGGAGGACATAAATGGCAGGGTACAAAGTCCATTTTAGCTGAGTAGAGACAAGCCCATTGAAGCAAAAATGTACAATACACAAGGACAAGGGGGTGTCCATTTGGTTTCCTAGTGGGTGCTCGGTGCCTTAGACCAGTGTCTGGCACCCAGTAGACGCACAACAGACAACTGTAAATGAATGGGTGAGGCTCACAAACCATGCCAAGGCCAGCTTCTAAATGTCTTGGAATGTCACGCTTAGATGCTGCTGTGCCAGTGTCTGAAAAGCGTTGAGTATCTCCAGTGGGTTCTGCCCAGCCCACAGAATACTGCGAGTCTTATTTAGTGCCTGCCTATCTGGCCTCGTCACAATGACCAGCTAAAGACTGCTCAGCCAACTGCACTGCCTCCTTGCATACCCACCCCAGACTAGAGACCATCATTGTGCTCGCTCCATCGCCCTGCCTGTGCAACCCTCACCCCTAGACTCCAGGACAGTGGCTTTCCTTCCTCTCCCACAGCACAGTGTGCAAGGGCTTTTTTATAATGATTTCCCTTTTTTTTTTTTTTTTTTAATTTCAGAGACACTGTCACTCAGGCTGTAGTGCAGTGGTCTGATCATGGCTCACTGCAGCCTTGAGCTCCTGGGCTCAAGCTATCTTCCCGCCTCAGCCTCCCAAGTAGCTGGGACCACAGGCGCATAGCACCATGCCCACCTAATTTTTTTGTTTTGTTTTTAGAGATGGGTCTCACTGTTTGCCCAGGTTGGTCTCAAACTCCTGGCCTCAAGCAGTCCTCCCACCTGGGCTTCCCAAAAGCACTAGGATTACAGGAGATTTCTCTGCTTTTTAATTTTCATTTTGAGGCTCAGCTATTGAGGCATCTGAAAACTTGACCTCCAGAGATGTAAGATTAGAAATTAACTGTCGTAATAATGAGCATTTTGTGCTGGGCACGGTGGCTTATGCTGTAATCCTAGCACTTTGGGACGCTGAGGCAGGAGGATTGCTTGAGCCCAGGAGTTTGAGACCAGCCTAAGCAACATTGCAAAACACTATCTCTACTTTTGTTTCTTTTTTTTTTTAAGCAAATTCCTCCAGATCCTGAGAGAGGCCATCTCTACAAAAAAACAAAAACAAAAACGGTGTGGTGATATGTGCCTATAGTCCCAGCTACTGGGCAGCCTAAGGTGGGAGGATCACTCGAGCCCAGGAGATGGAGGCTGCAGTGAGCTCTAATTACTCCACTGCACTCTAGCCTGGGTTCCAAAGAAAGATCCTATCTCAGAGTGATGATGATGATAGTAATAGTAATGTGAGCATTCTGATAGCTAAGACAAGCCTCCCGTGAATCCTGAGTATTAGAAAGCCTCATCAGAGCAGTCCCCTGGGGGTATACCCTGAGACTGCGGTGATAGATATGTACTTAGGCTAGCTGCTGTCCGGCTGGTGTGAACGGCCATCCGCACCTCCTGGGGACTGAGTGGGAACCAACCCTTGGCCGGGTTACTCTTCTGATTTGGGCGGGTTTTGCCCACTGTGTCTTCTTTAACCTTAGGGGTTCCAACTGCCAAAGCCACCAGAGCCCCCTTCTGTTGAGGTGGAGTACTACACCATTGCCGAATTCCAGTCGTGCATTTCCGATGGCATCAGCTTTCGGGGTGGACAGAAGGCAGAGGTAAGCCTCGGCCTATGAGGCTGAGGGTTTTAACTCATCATGGCAGAACTGCATTTCCCATTTAGGCCTTGCTAGTAAGACTCCTGAGGGGCAGCCAGGAAAGGTACAGAAACGAGCACCACAAGGATGAGCATCTGCCTGGCGCTGGCCAGTGCCACAGCCTGGACTAGATCCCAGCTCTCATGCTCCACCCTGAGCTCACAGGGCTTGTCTCACAGCAACACTTCCCAGAGCATGTGCAGGAGCTTGTAACGGGGGGCCTTGAAACAAAGGGCTTCTGTGGTCAAATGAGCTTCCAGGACAGTGGATTTAACAACATCCAACCCATTTGTTGTTTTAATTGCAGGGCTTCCCAGAGTCTAGGATACAAGGATGTCACTGGGAGTGTCATCTACAAGGGGACTAGAATAGGCAACACTACCCCACAAGTTTTTCTCCCAGGAACACCTCAGGGCCAGGATCCTCACAGCCCCAATAGGAAGTGTGGTCAGGAGGATATGGACCAAGCAGATGGAATGACATACTGGAGACCTGGGCTCTGGCCAAGTCATACCACATGACCCCTGGCCTTTGATGCAGTCACTTCTCCCGCCCCTGCCCCCAACTTTAAGCACTTCTCTCTGCAAATGGGGTGATAGATCTGGGATGCCCCCTCCCAGCCCGTCTTCCAGAATTCAGGCCACTGTATTTTGTGGCTGGTGCTGAGCATGGTATTCCCAGCGGCAGAGAAGAGCTGTAACTCAGTCAGTTCTCTCAGTGGCTTTGTGTAGTAACTGAGTTAATTCCAACTAGTACAAGTGATGTACTGTCAGATTCACTGGGCAGTCTCTACCTCTAAAGCAGTGACATTCCCAATGTGAATGTTTTAAATCACATGCCTGGAACTTGGAACTAAATTTCCAAGAAAAATCCTCTCAGTGCTGAGGCTTCCAGGAGAGTCTGTAAAGAGCATAATGCGGCAGAACTGTCAGGTTCAAGAAGTGCTAGCACTGTAGGTCCAGGGCTGGGGCAGGGTGAAGGACAGAACGAAGGACCCAAAGGAGGAGAAAACCTTTCTCTTTTGGTGGGGGATACAGAGGACTGGTCTCTTCTTGCCTTTGCGTTCTCCATCCTTCCCTCCCTCCTTGGCCTCTTCCCATGGTGCCAGTGTTTTCACGCTACCCCTCCCCACCCCAGGATCTCTCCCTCCAGGAGTGTCCCACAATCCCCAATTACCTGCCCTTTACGTTCCCCAGTCCAAATGGACCCCAGCACAACCAGCAGCCACACTCTTGGCCATTGGTTGATCTCAAAAGTTAAGGAAGAAGCCCCTTAAACCAGCTTATACTAACATGGAAATTACTGAAAGTCCCCTACACTTCCTACAGGAAACCATTCAACCCATAGAAATCTCTTCAGCTAGCGGGATTTCAGTGGGATTCCAGCAAAATGGCCATAGGCGGTGGACACTGGGAAGAGGTTCTGCAGAGAGGCCCTGGCATCGGGCCTCTACCTCCCAGTCACTTCATCTGCATCTTCCCATTCTCTTCTGACCCTAGAGACCCTTCAAAGGGCCTCCCAGGAAGGACCTGGCAACATCAAGGGTACGAGGAAGGAAGGAGCAGCAGAAGGGCAGTGTTTATTCATACGTGTCCTTAGTGAGTCTACTGGCAGCATCGTGGGGACGGAACAGGGCAGTTTAGCGGGAGGAGTGGCCAGCTCAACCCAGGTGTTAACACAGATGTGGAGGACCAAGGAAGTAACTTGGCAAGGGGAACCCACCAAGCATGAGATGCTAGGACCTAGGTTTGAATTCTGGTACATTACTTACTATGTTGGGTCTTGGGCCACTTACTCAGTGGCTCAGTTTATTATCTGTAAAATGGAGATAATGTATCTCCAAGCCAAAGTATGGCACTCCTACCTTGGGATGTCACAGGGTCCCAGATCCTTCCAACTCACTGGCTCGTCTGCACTCATCCCCCAGGTCATTGATAAGAACTCAGGCGGCTGGTGGTACGTGCAGATCGGTGAGAAGGAGGGCTGGGCCCCCGCATCATACATCGATAAGCGCAAGAAGCCCAACCTGAGCCGCCGTACAAGCACGCTGACCCGGCCCAAGGTGCCCCCGCCAGCCCCGCCCAGCAAGCCCAAGGAGGCCGAGGAGGGCCCGCCGGGGGCCAGTGAAAGCCAGGACTCCCCACGGAAGCTCAAGTACGAGGAGCCTGAGTATGACATCCCTGCATTTGGCTTTGACTCAGAGCCCGAGCTGAGTGAGGAGCCCGTGGAGGACAGAGTCTCAGGGGACAGGCGGCCTGCCCAGCCCTGCCGGCCGTCGCCGGCCTCTTCTCTACAGCGGGCCCGCTTCAAAGTGGGCGAGTCTTCAGAGGATGTGGCCCTGGAAGAGGAGACCATCTATGAGAATGAGGGCTTCCGGCCATATGCAGAGGATACCCTGTCAGCCAGAGGCTCCTCTGGGGACAGTGACTCCCCAGGTAGCTCCTCACTGTCCCTGGTCAGGAAAAACTCCCCCAGATCAGGCTCCCCCAAGTCATCGTCACTCCTAAAGCTCAAGGCAGAGAAGAATGCCCAGGCAGAACTGGGGAAGAACCACTCCTCAGCCTCCTTTTCCTCCTCCATCACCATCAATACCACCTGCTGCTCCTCCTCTTCCTCCTCCTCCTCTTCCTTGTCCAAAACCAGTGGCGACCTGAAGCCCCGCTCTGCTTCAGACGCAGGCATCCGTGGCACTCCTAAGGTCAAGGCAAAGAAGGATGCTGATGCGAAAGCTGGGCTGACCTGTGCCCGGGCCAAGCCATCAGTCCGGCCCAAGCCGTTCCTGAACCGAGCAGAGTCACAGAGCCAAGAGAAGATGGACATCAGCACTTTACGGCGCCAGCTGAGACCCACAGGCCAGCTCCGTGGGGGTCTCAAGGGCTCCAAGAGTGAGGATTCAGAGCTGCCCCCGCAGACGGCCTCCGAGGCTCCCAGTGAGGGGTGTAGGAGAGGCTCATCCGACCTCATCACCCTCCCAGCCACCACTCCCCCATGTCCCACCAAGAAGGAATGGGAAGGGCCAGCCACCTCATACATGACATGCAGTGCCTACCAGAAGGTCCAGGACTCGGAGATCAGCTTCCCCGCGGGCGTGGAGGTGCAGGTGCTGGAGAAGCAGGAGAGCGGGTGGTGGTACGTGAAGTTTGGGGAGCTGGAGGGCTGGGCCCCTTCCCACTATTTGGTGCTGGATGAAAACAAGCAACCCGACCCTTCTGGCAAAGAGCCGGATGCAGTGCCCACCAAGGACAGGCAGAACGAAGGCAAGTCAGACAGCCTGGAGAAGATTGAGAGGCGAGTCCAGGCGCTGAACACCGTCAACCAGAGCAAGAGGGCCACGCCCCCCATCCCTTCGAAACCCCCCGGGGGCTTCTGCAAGGCCTCAGGCACCCCAGCAGTGAAGATGAGGAATGGCGTGCGGCAGGTGGCGGTCAGGCCCCAGTCGGTGTTTGTGTCTCCACCACCCAAGGACAACAACCTGTCCTGCGCCCTGCGGAGGAATGAGTCACTCACAGCCACTGATGGCCTCCGAGGTGTCCGACGGAACTCTTCCTTTAGCACTGCTCGTTCCACCGCCACCCCCGAGGCTAAGGGCCGCCTGGCCGAACGGGCCGCCAGCCAGGGTTCAGACTCACCCCTGCTGCCCACCCAGCGCAATGGCATCCCCGTGTCCCCCGTGCGCCCCAAGCCCATTGAGAAGTCTCAGTTCATCCACAATAACCTCAAAGATGTGTACGTCTCTATTGCGGACTACGAGGGGGATGAGGAGACAGCAGGCTTCCAGGAGGGGGTGTCCATGGAGGTTCTGGAGAAGAACCCTAATGGCTGGTGGTACTGCCAGATCCTGGATGGTGTGAAGCCCTTCAAAGGCTGGGTGCCCTCCAACTACCTTGAGAAAAAGAACTAGCGGAGGGCCTAGGCTAGCGTGCCTCTCTGGCCGCCCACTGGATAAGCGGTGAGATGAACAAAAGGGAAAAAAGGGAGGGGTGGGGGATGGACAACATTCAACCCTGCAGAATGGGTGACCTCAAAGATGCCCTGCGTCCAAGCTGTCCTACAGCTGGAAGGTAGGGGATGGGCGAGCCCACACTGAGTGAGGAAGGGAATGGACCATGGAGTCCCAGGCCTGGGACCCAGGGCCAAGAAAGCTGAGACCCCCTGTGCACTGTGGGGACTTCACCAGTGGATTACATGCCATTTGGGACAGGCCATGTGGGAGACCCCAGTTGTGCCTTTGCTACAGATCTGGAAACGACGTGGTCGTGGGGGGCCTCCAGTGTCCTGTCCCTGCTTGGCCCAGTTTTGGTTGCTGGCATCTTGCCACCCCAGGTAGCCCTGGTATTGTCCTTATCTGTGTGTGTGAATTGTGCTCGTTTCCTGGGCATTGCCACAGGTGGGCACATTAGAAGCCACCTCTGGCTTTGGGGCTTAGAGGTGTCTTGTGAGCTCAAGCCTATCTTGAGCAACCCACTGTCACTGTCAGTTGAAGAAAAATCAGTTCCCAGGTGCCAGCAAGGACCATCTTTTGTAGCTGTCACTGTCCTGGCCTTGAGAAGAGAGCCCACGCTCCTTGGGGCATCCCTGGAGGACACAGTACCAGAGGTTACAGAGAGGGTGGGCGAAGCCACCAGTCTCTTCATAATCTGCACAGACTATTTTGGGTATTTCCGGGTGGGCAGTTCCTTTGCATGTTTCGGGAGAGGTCTATCGATTTGGGGCTTATATGTCAGGCCTTTGCGTCTTATTTTAGGGGTTGTTTGGGGGCCTGGGTGGTCGGCCTCACATGGGAAGGGGATGGTTAGTGGATGGGGTTTCTGTTGTATCTTGTGGGTGGGTGATTTTGCTTTTGTGTTTATTTCACATTCTTCCCCTCCACAAACCAAAGTCGTTTCATTTGGTTTCCACTGTGTGGACTGTGCTGGAGCTTGCTACCCGCCAGAAAAACTGGGGGCTAGGCAAGCCCCAGGTCGCAGACATGGTGAAGCAGAAAAACTGTCCTCCTGGTTCCTGCACAACCTCAGAGGGGCAAAAACCCTCCCCAGGAAGGAGGAGGATATTCAGGAGCCAGACTTTTGGAGAGAAGGCAGCTCCCAGCCTGCTGGGTGACCGCCATTCTGCGTGTGTTCCCAGCCGGGCAGGGCTGGAAGCCTTATGTATGAAGCGTGGAGAAGCAGTCATTGCCCCCACTATAGGCAGAGGGGACCCAGCTGGCCCCTTGGGGTCAGACTGGAGCCAACACTGCCAGTTGCCTCCTCTGGTCTGTTGGCAATGCCACAGGTGCCCAAGAAGACGGAGGATCCCTGTGCCAGGAGCCAACCTGGTCTTCCAAGGGGCAGTGCCCCAGTGAAGACAGAAGTGAGAGAATAAAGTTCCCTGTAGGTCCTCAGTTACCTTTGGGTTGTGTTTTTCAATTGTTGACATTTCAGAGGGGACCCTCCAGAAGCCCAGCCGGCTTCCCTCAAGGACTGCCCCTTCACTGGGAGTGGATTTCACCACGTGCCTTTGATTTCGGACAGATCGGGCTTCACAGCCGTCGATTCAGCTGCCAGGGTCCCTGGACTGGGGGGTGGTGTGTTCTGTAGAGGAGGAAAGGCCCTCCCTCACCCTGCTCCCCACCCAGGCAGGGCAGATGGGACCCAGCGTCTCAGTGCCTTCGAGACCCACTCCCACCCCTACCACACCCCATCCCAGAGGCCTTGCCTGGGCAACCCCAAGCCCCTGTCCCTCGCCATACACTGATGCCTGGCAGCTAGAGCAAACGGCTCGTGTTCTTTGTCGAAGGCCTGTGGTGAGATTGTTTTGTTTCCTTGTTTTGTATGTTTAAAATTGAAATTAGTTATTTTCTTCTGCTGGACAGTATTAAATAGAGCAGGATGTTGAGTTAATCTGCTAGATTGCAGTACTAATGGTAGTGGTTTAGTGTCTTCATATTAATATTATTTGTACTTAGTTGAACAATAATGATAAAGAAGTGGTTCATTATTTTTTAATTAATGCACTTTAAATAAGGTGGAATGGAAAAAACTCAGAGCAAAGTGCATTACTTAAAGATGCAGTATATACTTTTCTCATTTTTAAACAGCACATATTTATTAAGAGAAAAAAGTAATTTATGACTATTTAAAATAAAATTTAAAAGTAGAGTGACTGTCAGGTAAAGAACCTTCCATGTAGCTATCTTCCAGGGGGAGGGCCCTGCAGCCTTGCTCCTCAAATGTCTGCACTGAGCCAGTTCGGTCACTAGTGCGCCAGCCAGGCAAGGAGGGAGTGCAGAGCATGTCTGCCAAGCACAGAGCATCTCGGTCGGACTGGACCACAGTGCTCCCCGGAGCCTGCCCTTCCTGCCCTTCCTTACCACCTGCACTGCCCCCCACATTCTCCCAGCCCCCAAGGACCCCCCTCTTCTCCATCCCCAGTGCTCTAAGTGATAGAGTCATTAAAAGGCAGGACCGAAGAGACCGCAGAGGTCACGCCATCCCATCCCTTCCTGTTACTGCGGCCCAAGGACAGGAAATGACTTTTCCAAAATCTCACAGCTAGTTAATGGCAGATCTCCCCACTGCATTAATCCTGTGTGCCTCCTCACCCCCATTACAGCGTATTGTGTGGTCATGTTTACACTGTGACATCCAGCCCCAAGGATGGCTGGGAGTTGCTCAGGCATCCAGGAAAAGTGGGGAATGCCGCCACCTGGTGACAGCATGTAGATTTGGGCAGGAAACAAGGATTGCATGCCTCAGTCTTCCCACCTCGCCCCCTCACCCCAACTCACAGCACAAAACCCTGCAAACCCAAAGAGATTATTAATACTTGAAGCAAGAAGGGTGCATGCCAGTCCTTCTCAGAAATGGCCAGGGGATACCAGGCCGTGTGCCCCTGGACTCCTAGCCCTAGCCAGGGTGAGAGGGCCTTTCCCTAGAGCTACTGAGCTGCTTTGTGATGGAGGATACTGCTGGCAGCAGGCAGAGGAGGCAGGGGACCTAGGGCTCTGACCCATCTGGAGGAAAACCAGATTGGACTAAAGGAAAAAAAAAAAATCTCCGCAGTGTCCAAACCTAGTTTCCCATGAGTTGCGACTGAAAATGTGAAATGACACTGTATTGCTGTATACTGCAACTTTAACCATAATGAGCCCTTCTGAGGTCATTATTGAGGTTCATATAATGCCCGAAGATACAGCATTTGGTGCTTTGTTTTCCTTTCTGTTTAAAGACCTTTTTCTTTTATTTCAAGGGGGAAAAAAAAAATCTTCATTTCCCACCCACCTCATCCCTCTTTGTGACACAGGCCTGGCTATGTTGTCCCTCTCCTCCTTGCTATTCTCACCAGGCCGTGGGACTTTGGGGGGCAGCAAGAGAGCGCTGGAAAGGGGCAACCCTGAGCAGCAGGTGGGCCCCATGCCCTGTGGGTTCTCCCATGCCCAGAGATTAGACAGGCTCTCTTGCCAGGCCTCAGCCCCGTCTACCCCCAGCCTGGCCCCAAAGCTTTCTCTTTCTTCCTCCTTGATTTTCCATCCTGACGAAGGCATTATATAGAATCATTTTAATCACTTTCAGATGTTAGAGCAGCATTATTTTACAGGCATTTATATCCATTGCTTTCCTCAGCAAGTCATGTTACAACTTTTATCATCTAAGGAAAAAAAGATAAGGGAATTTCAGTCAGGCATTATTTTCATATTACTAGTGTTTGCAGAATAGGTGTAGAACTATTTAAGTTTAGGCCTTGGTTTGGTAGTTGTTTTTAAGGGGAAAAAAGATAAAGTAACCCCTATTTTTCCTGTTATTGTATTTAACTAATATATTATTTCTTTAAGGTTACTCACTTCCTCTCTCCCCTCCAAATACCTTGCATTCTCAATCGAAAATGGAAACAATCTGAGAGACAGGAAAAGTGCAATATTACCAAGATGGATGCCAGGGCTCATTGGGGACAATGGAGGGAAAACCAGCGGCGCTCGGAGAGCAAGATGCAAGGAGCGGGGCACTGAAGGAACCCTAGCTGTAGGACAGGTGGGTGGGTTGATGGAGTTTGATCTTGTAGCCTTCTCCTCTCCCCATTCCTTAGGAAGATGATAGGGGTCCCTGCCAGATCCACCCAGAAGAAAGGGATTCAGGCAGGGGGCCCTTGACCTCCGGGGCTGAGTTCCTGGAGCAGAGTCAGGCCCTTGGGAGCTGTCCCTTGTTTTGATTTCTGTTGTGGTGCAGCCAGCTGCTCAGAGAGACCTGTCCTAAAAATGACTCCAGCAGCCCTCTCTCACCCCCGTGTCCTGATGTTTGGGCTGTGATCCTTCTGGTGTGTCTGAATCTTTCTAAAACCGGGTGCCATCAGTTCAGTTTCTAGGCAGGAAGCCTAGAGGTCACCAAGTCTTTTTGGGGAGATGAGAACCCTGAGCCGCGCACACCCTTGTGAGACACCAGTTCCCGCAAGCAGGGCCTAGGGCTGAGCCTGGCCCGCCCATTCATCTCAGCGACTTCAGCCTGAGGAGTAAGCCCTGTCTGTGCTCCACACCCAGAAAAGACAGTACGAATTCTCCTCTGGGAAGAGTCGGGGGGGGATCTATTCAAGTTTCTCTGCAGACAGCGCTTCCCACAACAGGTAACCAATCTGGTCTTCCTCAGCACGGGTAGAGAAAGAAGCAGAATGAGAAGTTTCCTCTGGGTTCAAGCTCCCAGAGCTCTGCCCCTCAAGGTGACAGGGATATCCCTGTGGCTTCTTCCCCCACCTCCAGTACTGTATGCTTGCTGCTCCCACCCCCCTATGTGGTGAATTTCTGCAGACATGGATCTCTGTGCCCAGAGTGGGACTCTGTCCTGTATGTCTCTCCCTAGATATCCATCTAGCTATTCAGTCTTTGAGAATCTCAATGCAGAGCTCTCTGGGAAGAGAACTGTCCACACTGCTAAATAAGAGTACCTCACGTTTTTGAGGGCCATGTGTTGAGTGTCTGTGTGTGTGTGTCTGTGTGTGTGCACGCGCGTGTACGCAAGTGTTGGTAACTTCCCACTTGACTAAGTAACATGGGGTTAGAGAAAAAAATACCAGGCAAGCTGTCTCCATTGAACAAGTCCTTGGCAATGGGCAGGTCCCAAGGGACTCACAGCTCCTGGCAGCAAGTGTGTGCGTCATTCACACACATCATTCTGGCTGGAGAGTGCAATGTGTTTTTTTTTTTTCTTTTTGTAAGTATTAAGTATTTAGTTGGAAGCTTCACACTGGCATTAACAGGTCTAGCAGAAGCAGCCTACGCAGTCGTCCCAGGCTCCAAAATGAAGATGTGCAAAAGAGATGCCACTGGGTGTAGAAACACTGAGTTGGTTCAGTTAGGTCACCCCTGCAGATGTGTCAACCAGCAGGCTGACTTCTGCCCCTCAGCCACGCCATAAGGATGAGAAGCCCCTTATAATAAAAGAGCTGCCAGCCCCTTCGTCCTTGTTTCGGAGGGCGAGTCAAGTGGTCGGGGTGAGAACTTGCTCACAGTGTGCCCAACAAGACATGCAGGTGCATATACATCTAGTCCCAACTGCAAGGCCAGACCCAGCTCTTCCTGGGAAGTGTGCAGAGGGCTCCGCCAGACCTTACTGAGTTTCTGGCTAAATCATCATCCCTGTCTGGTGCCGTCTCATGTCTCTGTGGTTCCCAAGCTGCATAATCAGAGCCAGTGAGAGGAGAGGATCAGTGTCCCACAGCTTTGGGGGAAAACAGTCCCACTGTTAACTTCCCTCCTGCAAACCTGGGTCTCCAGGCCATAAGGTGGGCACACTGGTGCTTACGACTGGGTGGAGGGCTCTACTTCCAAGGCCTGGATCCCAGCCTGCCTATAAGGTTGAGCTTAGCATGCAATCCCCCTTCCCCAATCCTTTTTGAGACAGAGTCTCACTCTCCACCGAGGCTGGAGTGCAGTAGCAGAATCTCAGCTCACTGCATCCTCCACCTTCTGGGTTCAAGCAATTCTACTGCCTCAGCTTCCCGATTAGCTGAGATTACAGGCACCCACCACCATGCCCAGTTTATTTTGTATTTTTAGTAGAGACAGGGTTTCACCATGTTGGCCAGGCTGGTCTCAAACTCCTGACCTCATGATCTGCCTGCCTCAGCCTCCCAAAGTGCTGGGATTACAGGCCTGAGCCACCGAGCCTGGCCCAATCCTCTCTTCTTAAATCTCAAGTTTGCACTTGACGATCGGCACCCTCTCCTACTCCAGTCCAAGAACTCAGTGGCCTTAGAGAATGGGGTCCCCTGTACTGAAGGGCCCTGCCTGACTCCCAGTTCCATCCTGACCAATAGGCTGAGCCTCAAGAGGTGAAAGAGAAGGAGAGAGGGAGGAAGAATTATTTAGAGCAAAAGGGTGGCTCGAGCATGTTAGAGGCAAGTGAGAGGCATGTTGGTGAGAAGAACGTGTGCATGTTTTTAGCTGGAGCCTACTGTCCCTTCACTAGGGAAGAAGGCTTCCAGAAGAGGATGTCTTCTAGGAAGAAAAGGTGTATGAAGACTGAAAAGGGGTTTGGAGTTTTGTCTGTTGATTAGAAAGAAGGAAGAAGTCGGCTCTGAGTGTTTCAGGAAGAAGAGAGCAGGTAGAAGGGAATTTAGCAATTCAGCACCCAAGGGTCCAGCCACAGCAGGTTAAAAAATCCTCCAAATTTGGCCATAGAAGCTGGCTAGAAAAAAAACTGCCACTCATTGGGCCACAAGCTGGGTCCTCATCAGTTCTCAATGAATGGTCACTGATTTACTTATCAGAGAGCGGAAGTCACCAGCAGCAAACCAATCTTTGAGTTTGCAGGTCTTGTTTCCAGAATACATACATCCAGCTCCCGGGTTCTCAGCTGGTTTTGCCCACTTCCCATTGACTGTCCAATCCAAAGCTAGCTGCTCAAGCTGTATGACTCAGAGACCATGACCACAATGGGTCATAGAGTAGGCCCCACCTGCACAAACTAGAATCAGAGTTCAGACTCCATTGGGCATATCTGGGAGGAAGGCAACCTCCTTTGTCATCCTGTTGGTACCAGTCATCTTTAAGTATCTCTGACACATATGGTGGTCCCGTTGGCTAAGCCTGCCATCTGGTATGAATTAGACTGGGTATGATGAACAGTCATCCATGGATATATCTGCCATTTTGCAGTGCCTTACAACCAAGGCATACTCCCCATAAGAGTTTGCTGCAGAGAGAACAGCAAAACAGCCACCCTTCCTGAATTTACAACTCATTATCTGCAACAGGTTTTCTTTAAATCCAGGACACCGGATGGGAAATGAGTTTCCCTGCCAGGTACTCAGAGGTCTGCAGGAAAGTGACTCCCAGGCAAGGCAGACTTGAGTGATCCCTGAAGCATGGGCATGTGGACTGCATGGCTGGGTGGGGATTGGTGGACCTCTCTGGAGCTCCAGAACCTTGGTGAATTCCTCATGGAATTCCCCTCCCAGCTTTTAGTGGGCTCTGCAGGGTCAGGAGGAGCCCTTCCTCTAGGTTTTCCTTCTTTCCTCAGCAGCAGAGAAACTGGGGAAAAGGACATTAAACTCAGCGCAGTCACTCCGAGCGCGGAACTATTCCCAGAATCACTGGTGGTGCTAAACTATCTCCATGTTTCTAACGTTTTTAATAGTAGACTTGGTTTGTTTTTAATCTCATCACAAAAATGCAGTGTCCTTGGGGAAGGGACCAGCCCCCTGGCCTGCCACTTCCCAGGTGTCCTTTATCACTTTGACAGGACTCTTTGGTCTGCAGAAATGCTCTGTCTTGGCATGCTTCTAGACTGTAAGATTTGGGTTTTGTTTTGTATTTTATGTTTACATGCATCTTATATTTCCCTGAAAACTAAATAAAGTTTTGGGACTTTTTAACTGAACAGAATCACCTTTTAATTCTCCCTATCATCAGAAAACCCATCCAGCTGAATAGCAAATGTCCCATTATCACAAATTGCAAGGTGGACTCCAGGATCCCAGGGCCCTCTGAAAGAAAAGACACTGGAGGGTGGGGACAGGTAGGTAAGCTCTCGCTTAAAAAAATAAGGTCTCACCCTGTCACTGAGGCTGGGGTACAATGGCATGATCATAGGTCACTGCAACCTCGACCTCCCAAACTCAAGCAATCCTCTCACCTCAGCCGCCTGAGTAGTTGAGACTATAGGCGCACCACCATGCCCAGCTAATTTTATTATTTGTAAAGACAGATTCTTGCCATGTTGCCAGGTCTGGTCTCAAGCTCCTAGGCTCAAGCAATCCTCCTGCCTCAGCCTCCCAAAGTGCTGGGATTACAGGCATGAGCCGCCATGCCCAGCCAGCTCTAATTCTTGTTGGTGAGAATCGCGGTCAAGCTCCTCCAGCCTCTTCCCCACTTTTGGGAGGCTTTCTGGGCAGTGGCCAAGGCTTTGAAAGACGCAGATCTGGAGGCCAAGGACCCACATCCAGCAGGCCTAGCTGGCCCCTTAGCATGGCCCCCTGATCCTCTCCTGCTTTTGCTGGACCCCAGTAAGCAGGACAGGGTTGTGCAAGGCCATGCAGAGGCTGGGTAGCCTGAGCATCCTCCGAGGGGACAGGATGGGCAGGCGGGTGTCCCACGTGCCTCTGAGGCCTGGTGCTGCCAAACAAGCTCAATTCCAACACTGCCTAGACCTTGGGGCCAGTCTGGCTGCCTCCTCCCCATCAGCCCTCTCCTCCAGCTTTCACTGCCACTCAGATCACTTAGCGCATCTAGAACACTTCTCTAAAGGTCTCTATCCAGAGGCCTCCCTTTTCTCCTCAGTGGCGCCACCCATTTGGCATAGACCTCTGCACCCACCAGTGGGAACACCGCTGAGCTCCCGCCAGATGTCAGGGTCTGAGCCTGGGGAAGAGGGGTGGAAGCCTTGTTCCCAGGGAGCTCAGAGCACAGCCCCTGATGACCTGAGTGGAGCATTTGTCATCCCCCCATTAGCCCCTAGGAGGCAGTGCACACCCCACAAGCGGCAGATTTGGGCTCTGGTCTGCCTTAAGGGGAACCCAAGCTTCATCGTGGAATCCCAAGGTGCCTTCCCCACCACACCCTGCTCCTCACAGATGCAGTGGTCTCTCCCAATTTACAAGACTCACTTGGAATTCTAGTCCCAAATCACGCTGCAGTCCCCCACTCCAGGGAGTCTTCCCTGATTGCCCCAGCCCACCCTGAAGCCTCAAGGCCTGCAATTATCCCTGAGGGAAGGGCTGCGCATCCTGCTGACTCCCTAGTATCCAGGACATCAGCCCTCCACACCCCAGCCTGCCCACACGCACAAGACGGCCTTCCTTCCCCCACCCACCGTGCTCCACCCACAGCACAGCCCTCAGGCTGGTATGAAATCACCTTTATTCACAATCACAGCGACCCAAGTGCACAAGGGAAGCAGCAACCACCCCTGCACTGACAGAGGTAATGGGATGATGGCTTCCTCTCCCAAACCCTTGGCCTCTGGGATCCCTGGCTAGAGGGGGGCCTGCTAGTCAGCCCCCCACCCACTTCCTCCCACAGAAGAGGTCTCCCATTATCAGTGACTGGAGAGTAGAGACCCATAGTGGAACGGTGGCTTCTCCATAAGCCCACGGCAAGGCCAGCACAAAGGCCCAGCCTGAGGTCCTGGTATACCACCCCATGGCAGCCCTCACTGAAGAACTCCCGAATGTCTCACAGAAAGCCTGCTCCTCCCTCCCCAAACAACCATTTTATAGAAGTGGAAGCTGTGACTCCAGGCAGCCATGACTTGGCCAGGGCCACACAGGAGGCTATGACTTGGCCGGGGCCACACAGCTGGTCAGTGGTCACAACTAAAACCCATGCCCTGCCTGCCATACAGAGGAGCAGGCTCTGATGGATGCAAAACAAAAACAAAAAGCCATCTGAGGGGGCAGAGGGCTGGGAGGTAGGGAGAGGCCAGGGCAGGCAGAGCTGAGAGGACCATGCTCAGAGCAGGATGGGCGCTCCCTCCCCAGAACTCAGAATGAGAACCTGGAGGTGCAAGAGGCAGCCCCTGCCTGCTCATCTTCTCCAGGGGTGGAGAGCCTTCCCTAAGAACAAGCTCCCTGCCCCGCCATGACAAGGTCCCCCTCTCCTGTTCCTGGCCCACGCTGGGAACCCTGGCCCTCCTGGAAGTTTGATGTCCTTATGGAGGGGGGACCTCCTGGGCCACCTGATGTGCCTAAGCCAACCATGATAACCCAGCTCTGACCCAGGAGGAAGGGCGCTCTGTGGCTCTGGGTGACCACCAACCCCAGGGCACTAAGGAGGCTCAGTCTGCCTCTCTGTAAATGGACACTGTTTGCCAAAAAGCCTCCCAATTTGGCCCCTCCTTATGGAGTTGCCATTCTTGGCAGGCAGGGCTGGCTATGAGCTTTGTGGCTGGAGTCGGAGGAAGATATTGAGTGATGACTGCCTCAGCCGCACCCTTTCCCAGGTACCCCACACACAAGGGCAGCTTTTCTAGGGTCCCAGGGGATGGGAACTCACCTACAAACAAAAACCCAAACCCACAAACCAAATAAATAAAAATAAGGAAAAAGGCTGGTCTTAGCCCAGGGAAACCACATACCCCTACCTAGGGCCCTGGCCCATCCCAGGTAATGCCACAGGCTCTGACAATCAGCCCAGGCCCTCGACAGCACAAATTGTGGGGAACAGGTCAGAGAGGGTAGCTGCAAACCTGTCCTTAGAGACCCTGGCAGAAGACCAACCCTGTTCCCCAGCCCAGACCGAAGGGCTACCCCTGGGCAACGGCATCCAACGAGACGGTGGGGCAAGGAAGGTTCCGGCCAGGCCGGGGTCCTCCCTTCTCAGCCAGGAGCCTAGAACCTGGAGCCCTCTGCAGCCTGTCCATGTGTCCATCCACTAGTGCCAGAGACACGGCTGCAGCCTGCCCAGGATGGGAGGCACCCACCAGCCTCTCACCCCCAGCTGCCATGCCCAGTGGGCAGGGAATGAGGAACGAGAAGAAGGTGGTCAGAGGGAGACAGCAGCTCCAGAGGTTGAGCAGGTTGCAGACCACTCAAGTTGGCTGAAGGAGCAAATGAGCCTAAAATCCAGTCCACACTGCACTAGCCAGGCCACATGCCCTGGCTCAGGGCTGCAGCAGCCCAGAGGAAGGTCCCTGTTTCCTGATTTTCACGAAGGTGCCACATGGACAACCGCGACCTCCTAGAAACCTGCCCCAGAGGGGAAGGATTAGGGCAGGCTGAGATCCCAATTCAGCCCTCAGCATGCAGAGAAGAGCTGGATGCAGAGACGGGAGAGACAGGGAGAGTGCGGTCTTGTCCCCTCCCCCCTCCCTCGGCGATTCGCCTCTGCCCCTCCCTGCCTGATACCCCCCTCTCCCCAAACTTTCAAGGGCCTCAGTTTCCCATGTTTAATGGAGGAGGAAAAGTTTCCAAAATGAGGAAGAGAAGGAGCCCCACTGGCTTGTTCCTCAGCTGGGGCTGGGCTGAAGCCCGAGGAGGTGGGCGTGCGGGTTGGCCCACTGCAATGGGCTAGGAGCTGCGGTAGGTCTTGATGATGTCCTTGATGGGGCGGCGGCAGATGGGGCAGCAGGCGTGCAGAGCCTTCTTGAGGCGCAGGCCACAGGTATAGCAGAGGCACATGTGGCCACATGTGTAGATGACCGTGTCCACCGCGTGTTCATAGCAAATGGTGCACTCATCGCTCCACTGACCCAGACCTGGGGTCACTGGCGACTCAGGCAGGCTCACTGGCGAGTTGGGGGCTGTCCCTGAGGACAAGGGGGCACCAGTCAGGAGGAGACATGGCCTAGCCCGGCGCTGGATTCATGGGAAGAGAGCCCCCGGCCCCTTGTGTCCCCTTTCACTTATCAGGATCTGCCTGTTCACCCTGACAACCCAACTTCCAGGGCACAATGGAAAAGGCTGAGCTCTGAGCAGCCCCACTTCTGACCCGCTCTACCCCCAGACAAGGGAACAGAGAGGCTAGAAGGCAGTGAGAGAAAAGATGGCAAGACGGACGAAAGGATCCAAAATCTTTTAAGGCAGGTCCCTCCTGAGCTACCCTTTGGCACTGCCCAGCTAGGGGACAGGAGGGGATGACCCCAGAAATCACCCCCAACAAGGGTTCACTGAGCCCAGCTCTGGCTCCAGCTATTCTCCACTCCCAGCCCAGACACAGTGGCTGCATCCTTGCCACAGTCCCACACGGTCCACCATGGAACAGAGGGGCCGGCCTACTTACCACCAGCAGAGCTACCCAGAGGGCCAGAGCTGCACGTGCTGAGCAAGGGGTCAGAGAGGCGGCTGCCCAGGGCACTGGGCGAGGTTGGCGTGGAGGCAGGGGAGCAGGGGAGTGATGGGATACCCAGCTCTGCCAGGATGGTGGAGCCTGTGAAAGGGGAGGGAGGGAAGGATATGCTAGCCACCTGCCAGGGCCAAACTGGAGAAAGCTCCATCCCTCACAGTGGGTTCCCAGGCCTGACCACACAGCCCAGCCACAGGGCAGAAGGCAGGATTTTCCAGCCTGGCCTCTGTTCTCACCTACAAACTGGAGGGCCACATCCTGCTTGCCTCTTGTTATACCAGCTGCTCCAAACTAGGCCCCTGCCTGGCACGTACCTCCACCCCTCCCCATGCATCCTTTCTGCAAAGCTTCCTGGGCATGTAAGTTACCATCTCCCTGCCCCACAGCCTCAGCCTCCTGTTCAGAGCCCTGTGCTCTTCACCACTGTCCCCAGACACCCCCCATCTTCTCTGCATGGCAACTCTGCAAAATGCCTTCACCCTCTCCCACCTTGTTCTGATCCTAGATTCTTTCCCCGCCTCCTTCCTTCCGTCACTCACTGTTTTTTGTTTTTGTTTTGAGAGGGAGTCTCGCTCTGTCGCCAGGCTGGAGTGCAATGGCACAATCTTGGCTCACTGCAATCTCTGCCTCCCAGGTTCAGGAGATTCTCCTGCCTCAATCACCCAAGTAGCTGGGATTACAGGCACACACCACCACACTCAGCTAATTTTTTTGTACTTTAGTAGAGACAGGGTTTCACCATGTTGGCCAGGATAGTCTCGATCTCCTGACCTTGTGATCCACCCGCCTCAGCCTCCCAAAGTGCTGGGATTACAGGCGTGAGCCACTGCAGGCAGCCTTCCTCTCCTTTTTTTTTTTTTTTTTTTTTTTTTTTTGAGACAGAGTCTCACTCCGTCACCAGGCGCCAGGCTGGAGTGCAGTGGCGCGACCTCGGCTCACCGCAACCTCCGCCTCCTGGGTTCAAGCGATTCTCCTGCCTCAGCCTCCCGAGTAGCTGGGACTACAGACGCGCGCCACCATGCCCAGCTAGTTTTTGTATTTTTAGTAGAGACGGGGTTTCACCATGTTGGCCAGGCTGGTCTCGATCTCTTGACCTCGTGATCCGCCCGCCTCGGCCTCCCAAAGTGCTGGGATTACAGGCGTGAGCCACCGCG
>CAUYQU010072491.1:0-24817 GCA_963574635.1 Cheracebus regulus | reverse complement strand
CCCATATCCATAAAACATATATTTTTTCAATATTATACCTATTCTAAAAGTGATCACATAATAGGAAATAAATCACTTTTTAGTAATTGCATAAGCATTTTACAGATTTAAATGAAATCCTGAGCAATAGAGCAAGATTTTTGCTCTCTCTCCCTCTTTCTCTTTCTTTCTTTTTTCTCTTTTATTCTACTTCTTTCTCTCTCAAAAAAAAAAAATGATGCATTTGTGCCCTTTGTAGGGACTTGGATTAATCTAGAAACCATTGTTCTCAGCAAACTGACACAAGAAAAGAAAGCCAAACACCACATGTTCTCACCATAGGTGGGTGTTGAACAATGAGAACACGTGCTCAGAGAGAGGAGCATCACACACTGGCAGCAGTTACAGGGGGCAGATATGAGAGAGACAGTGGGAGGTGAGGAGGGAGGGGAGCATGGGGAGGGAAGGGAGGGGAGGGAGGGATAACATGGGGAGAAATGCCAGATATAGTATGCACCTAAAGTAAAATAAATTTAAAAAATAAAATAAAAAATAAAGCAGATTACTTAACCCATACTCAGATTACTTACATTTGCTAAGGACTCAAATGAACTGATCTAGCCATACGTCCAATAGGAAGTGTGCAGTACAAAACAAATATTTTATATTGCTCAAATATGATCATCTGATTATTAACTGGTACCACAGCCCAATGTGCCTTTACACAAAGTCTTCAGCATAATCAGCTTTAGAAATAGTAGTTAAGGTATAATTATAGTTTCGGTTATGCAGAAAATATACTAGAATTAGAACACTGAATGACTCTAGAACAATAAATTTAGACTTCTTGTTAAAAATGGAAGTCAAACGTACGTATGTCAAGAGAGAAGTCTTAAATTTGGAAAAACTAATCACAGTAATTCATAACAGAAAAAAGTGGCAAAGGAAAAGGTATTAGAATAAGTTTCAGCACAAACAATTTAATCAGCATTTAACCAGGAAGCTGGCCCCCACCATGAGTTATGGAGTAAGGGATTGATTATAGAAATTAGACCTTACACAGCAGAAAAAGGGCTGGGCAAGTGGAGGTCCAGAAGGGAAGTTGGAGAATCAGACTGACAGTAACTCACCAACCAATCTGAGAAGCCAAGCACATCAGGCCACTAAAATGGGGCTGTAAAAGGAAAGCTATGGGGAAGCCCATGGGAAGTGCAGCTGCCATTTCAGGGAGCCCACCCCAGAGAGTCCGGGGGTAGGACTAGAGCTATGGTGGCTCAACAGGGTCAGTAGTCAGGAAGAAGAGCTGGGTACTGAGTAAGTACCAGCTGGAACCTGCTGGCACCTTGCATCTCCCTGTCACCCTAACCAAGCCAGCTTCCAGAGTAATGGTTACTGCCTTACTTCTGCCTTCCAAATCTTGTCAAAGTCTTTTTTTGGCCAATGCTAGCCTAAAATTATGCAGGGAAGGTGTTCTAACACACATGGTTCCTTGCATAACTGATACAGTACAACCCCCCGACAAGAGTTTGGATTAAATGTACAGATAATTAGCACTGTAACACAGTATGCCTCTTCTAACAACAGTTCTTGCTTTCATAAAAATAAAAAAACATCAAGATGCCAGCATCAGGGAAAGCTGCAACATTAGTGTGGGAAAAAAAAGGGCAAACGCTTCCTTTGACACCAAAATATAAGAGGTGAAATGGAAATAAGCAAGTAAAATTGTCTAATTTGCATGTCTAGAGGAGAAATGATATTGTAAGATTACTCTTCTCAATTGAATAAGAAATTGTTTCCTCATTAATCATCACCACCGTTAAACAAGATTCAAATAGAATCTATATTTCTCATGTATCATAGCTTATGAAAACAATGCAGAATTTTTCAAAAAAAAATTTCAGATTCGTGAAGGGAAAAACAAAACTTAAGGGCCTGAAACATTAAAAAGGAAGAAGGCAAGAGAAACGCTAAATGATGGCACTCCATCAATTTGAATGGGACTGATGGAATGTGAAATAAGCTCTAGGACAAAAATGTGCCATGGAACAATAGGAAATGTCAAACATTATTTATTTGCTTGGCATCATAAGGCACAGGTAGAAAATAAGAAATGGAAAAAATGTCTTTCTTAAATAAAATGTCTAAAATATTTTTGGCATTGAAATGTGTCCTATAACCCACTAATGAGAAACATACGACCATTGTTGTTGCCTTGGAAAAAATACATGATTCTCTAAAGAATAAATTATAATAGTAATTATAGAATTTCACAATGAGGTCAGTTTACAAAAACAAATTAAAATGAGGCATAATAAGCTAGTAATTCACTGTCTAAATGACCAAGATGAAGGGGGAAATTTTTATCTGAATTACTCTAACTCACTGCTAAAACAATTTTAAAATTCAACTCAGAATTAGTTATTTATTACTTCTCTTGTGCTACTATTGCTATATGAGTTGCTAAGTATGCTAAGTACACCAACATGAATAAGATATACGTAATCTGCCATTTGTGTTAGGTCATTCAAAATCTGAACTCCCTTATCTTTGTGTGGGGGGTCTTCACTTTATTATTTTGGTGGAGGAGTAAAAGCACAGACACTCAGCTACCCGGTCATGCTTGTAGATGCAGAATAACTTTAGACCCTGGCCATCAGTACAACCATATCTGATTCATGCATGCTAACTGAAGACTTAGTATCAGCGGCAGAGGCTGCAAGGTCAAGGCACGTAAACAACATGAAGTCACAGTTGTAGCAAGGTTGAGGCGTTGGCACCAAAGAGGCAGGAGTGCCAGTGCAGCACCCGGTGCTCTGCCAAGTTTTACTCATCAGACCAATTCCAATGTGGAATTTGGAGCTTTGATTCTAGAAACATTTTCTCACACCTTGTGCTCCAGCCTTCTATTATAGCTGGTAAATACCCAATATCTTCTCAAAAAACTCCTTTCTGCTTAACTGGAGTCAGCCCCTGCTGCCTAAAAATAAGACGTTTGAGTGATGCAACATGTTTCCTAGTCTCTAAGAGTTAACATCTCAAGAGATAGTAACGATGACACCATACAAAGGCATAAATGTGGTATGTCTAATTACCAGTCAACATATCCACTGTGAGAACTCAAAGGTACTTCAAACTTAGAATCTCCAAAACTAGGCTTCAAACTGGGTCTTCTGTCAGTTTTCTTTAAGTCAGTGATTGGTACCACTCTTCCACTTGTTCATGACAGAAGCCAGTAAAATATTCTTCACGCTGCTCTCCTTCTCTCTCCCAATAGCCAATACATCATCAAGTCTTGTCAGTCTTGCCTTCTAAACCTCTCTGTAATTATTCACCTCTCCAACATCATCACCACTCCTAAGCCTGCACTTCCACAATTTCTCACTTGATTGCTGCATTAACAGCCTTCTAAAGAATGACCCACAATATGGCTTCCTTTTAAGCCACTGTTGACAAAGTGATTTTTTTTCAAATATGTATCAGATCATACCATTCAACTACTCAAACATTTCAATAGTTTCCAAAGCTCTACATGCTCTGTCCTCTGCATGTCTTCCCTCTCATTTCTGGCCACTTTCCACCCCTAGAGTTTGCATCCCAACACATCAGCCTTCTTCCCTATCTTCATTAGCCAATGCTCTCCCTTGTTTTGTACCATTAATTTCTACTCACCATTCAAATTACAATTTAAATATCACAGCCTTGGGGAAGTCTTTGCTAGAATGCTAGACTATATCCAGTCCTCCTGTGATAAGTCATCAAAGCTCCCTGTATTTTTAATTATAGCTTTTATCACGGTTTGTAATTTATGTGATTACATAATTAACATTTGTCTCTCCACTAAACCGTAAGTTCAGCAAGGGCCAAGACCATGTCTGGTTTTAGTCCCCGTTGTGGGGCCCAGGGCCTAGCACATGAAAACATACTGGAAACAGTACATATTTGTTGAATGAAAGAATTAATTATATAAAAGTAAGAAACAGATTAATTTATTCTATATAGACAGAAAGACAAATGAGGATGAGGATTTGCAGAAAGGGTGAACTAAAGTTAAAGGATGAAGCAGACTTGCTCAGATAAGTCATTGTACCATCTTTCACTCACCCTTGCTGCTATAGATCCCAGTAGTCATAACAATAATGAGTGACAAAATGCACAATGCCTTCACGTCCTGTGCAGCCCAATTTGCTTTAAACCCATAACAATGATCAATAAAATATGTTTTTAAATTTCTTAAGATATAAGCACCCACAAGATTAAGATAAGCATCATTATGGTCCAGAAATAGAACAGAAAAGCAGTAGTACTAGAGCCATGAACCTGGTGCATTCAAAGTCCCTCAAAAAACAGCCTCTGAGAGTTCTACTCCTTGGTGTTAACAGAGACTAAAGGTTACCCAGGCACTGCCAACCTCACTCTGCAGAGACAGATGTTGGGGAAGGGCTCCTTATTCAGAAAAGGAAACTGCAAAATCGTGTGACTGCCCACACCTACTGCCAGTGATGTACTGCTAAAGGTTTAAAAACAAAGGGTACACATGAAAATACAGAGTGTAAGAATAGATATTGGAGACTCCAAAAGGTAGGAAGGTGGGTCAAGGATAAGGAATGAGAAATTACCTACTGGATACAATGTTTACTTTTCAGATGATGGGTACTCTAGAAGCCCAGATTTCACCACTACACGATATATCCATATAATAAGACAGCATATTTTTATCCCCAATAAATCTATTTTTTAATAGTTTTCTGGGGGTAGGGGAGTGTATGCATATATAAACATAAGTTTATTATAAATTGTATTAATATAAAGGCGGTATAGTAATTTACAAATAATAATATATACAATACCCTTTGTTGTAAATTCCATATAGCCAAGTGATTCTCATAGAATGTTGTTTTTTGTTTGTATGTTTTGTTGTTTTTTTAAGACAGAGTCTCTCTCACCCAGGCTGCAGTACAGTGGCATTATCTTGGTTCACTGCGACCTCTGCCTCCTGGGTTCAAGTGATTCTCTGACCTCAGCCTCTCCAATAGCTGGGACCACAGATGTGTACCACCACACCCTGCTAATGTTTTTGTATTTTTTGTAGAGATGAATTTTCACCACATTGCCAAGGCTGGACTTTTGTTGATTTTTGCTAACATCTTGTATGCATAGCCAACCTGTAGGTGGAATCGACAAACCGCTATACTCACAACATGCACGTTAACTAATAATCCCCCTTTACATTAATAAATGAGACAAAATAATGAAGATGTATGTCAAAACTTGACTGATTCATCACTGATGTGAAAGACTCCTTCGAAAATAGTTTCTTAATACTAGAGGACTATTTCCTCATTTTTTGTGCTATTCACAAATGTCTTAACTCAGCACGCTTTTAGATTTAATCTGCATTATTAATATGCCCTCCATCACTATCTTAAGTCTAGATGAACAAAAAAACAATAAATCAAGCCCTGATTTATAGTGTTTGCCAATTTCTGTGGGAAAATACTTCCACCAGGGCCAAGTGCAAACTGAACAGTGAGTTGGGAGAGATGCACAATATCACACCACTATATAGAAATTTCCACCCTAAAATACAATAGATATAAATAATGCTAACAGAATAGATAATAGTAATTAGCAAGTGATATCTTTAATATGTATTACCTTTGTTTTTAATATAATGTATTTAATTATAATTTTATATAATTTAGTTTTATAATGGCTGTCTTTAAAGACTGACTTACAATATTCCTTGAAATTTTAACAATTGACTGTTGTAAGCTAGTAAAACTTGATTCCAGCACATCATCAGCACTACCTAAATGAAGATCTGGGGAACTTGTCACAGCATGAAGAAAAGGAAATGATTCTCCTGGTTGGAATGAAACAATGACAATGTCATATTTCTCTATTTCTTTTAATAATACTGCATACAGAATTTTTTTGAATATGCTCACATATATTAAACTTTTTATATTTCAATAGGTTTTTTTGAGGAACGATGGTGTTTGGCTACATGAATAAGTTCTTTAATGGTGATTTCTGAGATTTTGGTGCACCCATCACCTAAGCAGTGTACATTGTACCCAAAGTAAAGTCTTTTATCCCTTACCCCCTCCCACCCTTTCTCCTTAGTCCCCAAAGTCCATTGTATCATTCTTAGGCCTTTGGGTCCTCATAGCTGAGCTCCCACTTATGAGTGGGAACATATGATGCTTGCTTTTTTATTCCTGAGTAACTTCACTTAAAATAATGGTCTCCAGTTCCATCCAGGTTGCTGCAAATGCCATTATTTCCTTCCTTTTTAAGGCTGAGTAGTATTCCATCTTGTATATATACCACAGTTTCTTTATCCACTCATTGACTGATGAGCATTTGGGCTGCTTCCACATTTTTGCAACTGTAAATTGTGCTCCTATAAGCATGCATGAGCAAGTATCTTTTCATATGACTTCTTTTCCTCTGGATAGACACCCAGGACAGGGATTGCTGAATCAAACAGTTAATCTACTTTTAGTTCTTTAAGGAATCTCCACACTGTTTTCCATAGTGGTTGTACTAGTTTACATTCCCACCAACAGTGTAGAAGTGTTCCCTTTTTACCAGAGCCATGTCAACATCTATTATTTTTTGATTAGGGACATTCTTGCAGGAGTAAGGTGGTATCACATTGTGGTTTAGATTTGCATCTCCCTGATCATTAGTGACACTGAGCACTTTTTCATATGTTTCTTGGCCATTTGTATACCTTCTTTTGAGACCTGTCTACTCATGTCCTTAGCCCACTTTTTCATGGGTTTCTTGCTGATTTGTTTGAGTTTTGAATGTAGATTGTGAATGTTAGTCCTTTGTCAGATATATAGATTGCAAAGATTTTCTCCCAGTCTGTGGGTTGTCTACAATTTTAATCCATTTCAAATATTTAAAATATTTACTTTTACAAGATATCAATAAATACATAACTTTATTTACTATACCTCCTGTATATCCTCATTCTAATAAAAACTACTGGCACATAAACTAATAGAAGTAACATATTAATTAAAAATAATGAAATATATTAAATGACTAAAATTAAATTATATAAAATGGAGAAAAAGTAATATTATTTCGTTTAGTTTTATTTGTTTGCTTTTTTTTTTTTTTTTTTAAACAGTCTTGCTTTGTCACCCAGTCTGGAGTGCAGTGGCATGATCTCGACTCACTGCAACCTCTGCCTCTCAGGTTTAAGCAATTCTCCTGCCTCAGCCTCTTGAGTAGCTGGATTACAGGCATGTACCACAACACCTGGCTAATTTTGTATTTTTAGTAGAGATGGAGTTTCACTATGCTGGTCAGGCTGGTCTTAAATTCCTGACCACAGGTGATCCGCCTGCCTCAACCTCCCAAAGTGCTGGGATTACAGGCATGAACCACTATGCCTGGCAACATTTTTTAGTTTTAAAAGCAAAGTGTGTCATACATCATTAGTCATAAATATATTTTTATAAAAATTTTTCCAGCTGTTATAAAAGCTCTTTCTGACTCAGCCCTGACCAGAAAAAAAAAAATGGTAAAGAGATGAGTATCAGCTATAATATTTCTAAGTATTTTTCTCTGATTCTTCTATCTTCAAAAAATTTTATCTTTTTTAACTTGATAAAAATATCAATAACTTTGGAGAGCTCTTTTTGAAAAGTTTTTGTAGGAGCTACACTTTTCTTTTTGAAAATTTCTGCAAGAGCTAGACTTTGATAGCAAGGCACAGCTTTTGATTCAAAGAAAGCATTTCACATTCCACGTCATCATTTTTAGCTTCAAATTGTATTGCTGGAGATCCCTGGACTGAGACACTGATATAATTTCAGTGCTCTCATGTTTGTATCCTACTTGTTTGGAAATATTTTTAGAGTATGAATTAGTCTTGCAAAGAAAATCGGGTTTTGTCAAACTGTCATTTGCATCTTCTTCCTGAGAACTGTGAAGGTTTAGAAGAACTCATTTTCTAAAAGAATGTGCCTTTGCTCAGTTCACATTTTTACTATTATGGCTATTAGTTAAAAACTCTAAAAAGTGAAGGAAGTGTCCAGTAAGTTTTTCTTCTCCACCATGAACTGAATATCTATGTCATTGATCACGATGTCAAAATACAAATGAGTCAGGTTTCACATTATTTTTAAATACCAAAATAATAGCCTCATCTGATTCTTCACCCCTCTGGCAGCTACTCGTTCTGTTGCCTTTTTGGATTCAGTCCCGTTTAGCCTGTGCCACTGCCAAAGCTACCCACTCTGATGTTGTAGGTGGAGTCAGAACATCAATACATCCCTCCTGAGTGTAGCTACCCCAAGAGATGGTTTGGTATTCACCTCTGGACAGCTCCTACTGTCTGGCCAGCGCTCTGAGTTTTGCAGCAATTCTCACTTATCTCCAGCCAAACCAGATATCACATGTCTGTGATTTAAATCATCTCCTCTGTCTGCCAGTGTTTAATGTCTAGTATGTTTGATTGTCTCATTGATGGCCAAGATGGAGCAGAAGAGAGGTGCAAGATCTGAACTGCAAAAAGGGGCTGAGGGAGTTTTGGTAATGGTGTTAGGAGAGGGAAAAGAAGGCAAGAAAGGGAAGGTGAGAGGATGGCAGAGAGAGCCACAACATGTAAACAAAACTACTGAACAGTACATGAAACAACAGTATTCCCCAATAAGAAATATCAGTCTCGGCTGGGAGAGGTGGCTCATGCCTGTAATCCCAGCACTTTGGGAGGCCGAGGCGGGTGGATCATGATGTCAAGAGATCCAGAACAACCTGGCCAACATGATGAAACCCTGTCTCTACTAAAAATATAAAAATTAGCTGGGCATGGTGGTGTATGTCTGTAGTCCCAGCTACTCGGGAGACTGAGGCAGGAGAATCGCTTGAACCCTGGAAGCGAAGGTTGCAGTGAGCTGAGATTGTGCCACTGAACTCCAGCCTGGCAACAGAGCAAGACCCCATTTCAAAAAAAAAAAAAAGTCTGTCTCTTAATATTTAATGTTAGCTTAGCATACAGGTCATTTAAAAAAGAAAGAAAAAACAGTGTAAAAACACCACTTCTGACTCAGTGACTGGAACTGTGATAACACTGACATCAGCAAAGAATAATGGTCCCAAAATGAATAAAATAAAATTTGTTCTGGGCTTAAGGCCTTCTCTGCAAAAGAGCCAGAAAAGATGAGATAGATACAAAGAGAAAAAATTTTAAATTAACTTTAAGAATAAGCCTGCAAACTAAAACTCAAAAGCACAGGAAGAAAAATAACACTAAAAGAAAGTCAACTTACAAATTCAACAATAGGGAGATAAATTTACTCCCTACTCTTTTGAATGGCTTTAATATAAGTATAGTTAAGATAGTCAAGTAGTGATAAAGAAATAACATTCATCAAAGTAATATGGCTTTTGGGAACAAAAACAGACCAAAGTGACTTAAGAACAAATTAGAAGAAATACTAAACTATATGTAAGATTTGAAGAATAAAATAATAAATAAATAAAACCATAAGAAAATAACAGGGCACTGAAGGTTGGGAAAGCAGATTTGAAATACAAAAGGGAAGCGGACCATCTTCTCAGTGCAGTGGGCAATGAGTCAGTCTCATAATCTGAAAGACAAGTAGACAACACAATAGGGAAGGTAAATCAAGATGGAAACAATAAAAGAATTTAATTAGAAAGTGGTTTTGAGGAATTTATCTAGAATACATATCATCTTTAAAAAGAAGCCATGAAATATGGAAGATAGGCTGAGGCACTACAATTTGTCTAAAACATATCCAGAAGTACTGAATAAATAGAACAATAAAAGCTATATTTCTCAACTGAAGAAAAACCTAAGCCCTCAAAATGAGGGCTCAAATTGAGTATCAATCAATTAAAGAAAAACAAATCCACACCTAGGCATGCTGAAGCAGAATTGCAGAATAGCAAAGTCAGAGTGACAATTCTTAGCCAGTACGAAAAAATAAAAGCAAAAGACAAAAAAATAGAGCCAACTTCCCATTAACAACAATCAATGCCAGAGAACAAATGGTATTTTCACATTGTTGAAGAAATAAACTGATTTCCTAGGACACTCTATACAACCATCTATCATTCCAGCATGAGTGGGAATATGGAAAAAAACAAAACTGGATCTGTTCTTCACTCCATAGCTAGAATAAATCCCCAAATGATCAAAGATTTCCAAGTTATAAAACAAAATTATATGAATAATAGAAGCAACCACTGGAGAATTCCTCTGTAATCTGGAAGTGGAAAAAACTTTCCTAAACATGACTCCAAACCCAGAGGCAGTAAAGCAAAAAAAAAAAAAAAAAGGAAATGTTATTATATACAAGCTTTTAAAATTAAATGTCAGAAATTTTCATGAGCAAAATAGAAAGACAGTTGGAAAAACTGAGAGAAAAATATTTGTAGTATATGACAATTTAAGTGTTAATATCCCTAATATGTTTTATTTACATTTTCAGATATAGAAAGGACCAAAAGCCCATTTTTTAAAGGGTGAGAAATGTAGATTGATGACAGAAAAAATATGTAAATGGCTCTAAAGTATGTGAAAAGATGTTCAACTTTTATCCAGAAAAAAAAAAAAGGCAGGTTAGAAACATGAAGGAATAGCCAGGAAAACTGAAAGAGAGAACTAGTCTAAATAGATGTTAAACATACTCTAAGTCTCTATAGTTAAAACAGTATGGTATGTATACCAGTGGAATGGAATAGAATGTACAGAAATAGACTCAAAATATATATGAATATTTACCATATGACAATGGTGGCATCTCAAATCACTAGGGTAAAGATAAATTTTTCAGTAAATTGTTCTGAAGAAATGGGATAGCCGTTTTGGAAAAAAAATAAAATTATATCTTTTTTTATGCTACATACAGAAATGTACTCCTAATGTACCAGGGATACAAATATTTAAAAATGAAACTAAATACTAGAAGAAGACAAGAGCAAATTCCTCTTTAACCTTTGTGTAGGGAAAAGATTTCTAACTATGACTCAATAGTCAGAGGCAATAAAATGAAATATTGATAAATTTAACTATATAAAAATAAAATTGCCATAGTCCCATAAAGGAAATTAAAAGCGATAAACTGGGGGGAAATATTTGTAACATAGTCCATAGGTAAAGAGCTAATATCTCTAATATGTAAAGAATTTCTTAAAGGTCAGACACAGTGGCTCGGGCCTATAATCCCAGCACTTTGGGAGGCAGAGACAGGTGTTTGAGATCAGCCTGAACAACATGGTGAAATCTTGTCTCTACTAAAAGTACAAAAATTAGCTGGGTGTGGTGGCTTGCACCTTTAATTCCAGCTAGTCAGGAGGTTGAGGCAGAAGAATCTCTTGAACCTGGGAGGTGGAAGTTGCAATGAGCAGAGATCATGCCACTGTACTCCAGCCCGGGAGACAGCCTGTCTCAAAAAAAAAAGAAAAAAGAAAAGAAAAAAATCCTAAAATTGAGAAATAAATAATTAAAATGTAACAGCAAAACAGAGGATAGACATGACAAACAATTCACAAAGAAAATATATTAAAAATGTCCCTCAAATAAATGGAAAATATTCAAACTCATTCACACAGAAATGCACATTAAAACAACACTAAAACACTGTAAAAATGATTTTAAAAAATTTAAAAATATATATGGCAGTGTATTCCAATGCAAATCTATGGGGAAAGAAGCACTCTCGTACATTGCTGGTGGGAATTCAGATTGGTACAACACTTAATGGAGGGTAATGTGGCAATACATTTTTTAAAAATTCACCCATCTTTTGATCCAGCAAATCCACTTCTTAGAATCTTCCCTGAAAATAATACCCCTTGAACTATACAAAAATATATACTCAGAGAGTTATTTATTGTATCTTTGTTTGTAAACAGAAACAACCTAAATACACGTACATAGGAGAATGGCTGAATAACATGTGTATATAAAATGGAGTACTATACAGCTGTATAAAAAGAATGAAGATCTCTATTGAGGTGGTTTGGAACAATACTCAGGACATAGTGCAAAAAGCATTTTTCGCCTTCAGGTGAGCAAAAATCTAAAAGTTTGATAACATCGTTTGTTGGTGAGACCATAGGGAAAAGGCATAAAATAATATGTACAGCATACCATCCTTTATGTAAGAAAGGTAGGTGAGGATATAAGAAAATGCACGTGTATCTGTTCATGTATGCAAAAGAAATACGGGAAAGATAAATTTGAAACTTAACAGACTGGTAACCTATGGAGATAGGAGAAAAATCAGTAAAAAGAGGAGGAAGAATTGGAACTGGAGTAGCAAAGATGATGAGGAAGTAACACATCTTGAGTATATATATATTGTGGGGCTCAGACTTTTAAAACATAGTAATGTTGGCCGGGCACGGTGACTCATGCCTGTAATCCCAGCACTTTGAGAGGCTGAGGCAAAAGGATCACCTGAAGTCAGGAGTTTGAGACCAGCCTGACCAACATGGAGAAATCCATCTCTACTAAAAATACAAAATTAGCTGGGCATGATGGTACATGCCTGTAATCCCAGCTACTCAGGGGGCTGAGGCAGAAGGATCACTTGAACCCAGGAGGGGGAGGTTGTGGTGAGCCAAGATCACACCATTGCACTCCAGACTGGGCAACAGGAGTGAAACTCTGACTTAAAAAAAAAAAAAAAAAAAACCATAGTAATGTTTTACATACCCCAGAAAATTAAAAAGCAAAACCATACCAGTTAGATACGGTGATGGTGGTGGTGATGGTGGTGGTGGTGGTTGAGGGAGACCCAAAAGGGAATACAAATGCTAACAAATGACCCTAATGTATTACAAACGGATAGCATCACTACATTGACAGTGATGGAAAATAAAAAAATAACCTACATAACTTTGAGAAATAGTATTTTAACTAGAAACTGTATAGCTAAAGACACAAAGAAATGTACACAAATGCTGCAATCTAGTTAATAAATATGTTTCTCACAGGGATATGATTTAGTCATTTTGAAATGATGTGTATCTCAGAATTGAATGAATATTGAAATATTTTATACATAAAGCAAGTCAAATTTCTCAGTGTTGGAAAAAGAGACTACAAATATGTAAAGGGAGTAGGCTAAAATAAATCCTGTGGCATTGAATTGAAATTAGACATACTAGCATAAACTCATGATATGTTAGATAGATGATAGAGTAGATAGGTAGGTAGATTAGATAGATATATAAACAAAAGAGAGAGAGATGATTTCTTCTTTCTTCTAAGACGGCCTAGAAGTAGAGTTGCCAGGTTTAGCAAATAAAAATATAAGACATCAGTTAAATTTGCATTTCAGAAAAAAAAATTTTTTAGTGTTTCAAGCACTATTTGTGATATACTAAAAAAAATCCATTAATTAGCTGAAACTTAAATGTAACTGGGGTTTTTACATTTTATCTGGCAACCTTACCTAGAACCAATTACACTTTATTAGCAATGATTACAACTAGTACCTAGATCTTATTTTCTAAACAGCATTCTCCAATTAAAAAAAAAAATGTATAGGTGGGACAGAAAAATATACAAGAACATTGTGGAATAGCTTGTGATATCAAAAGTCAAGGAAGTTTTCAATGAAGTGATAGAGGCTTGTTGAGAGAATCAGAAGCCAAAATGAAAAAGATGATGAAAACATTCTATATCTTAATTAGGCTGTGGTCACCCTGGTATACACATTTGTCCAAACTCATTGAACTGTATACTTAAATTATGTACCCTTTTAGTATTTGTACATTATAACTGAATAAACGAGTTTTTAAAAAAGAAAAAAGCAAATTAAAACAATCATTTCTCACCTTCAGGTAGAAGAAAAATCCAAAAGTTTGGTAATGTATTTTGTTGGTTAGACCACAGGGAAAAGATACACACAAAAGATGAAAATAGTACACACACAAATAGCAAACACAAATAGTACACACAAATAGTACAATCTCTATGAAGATTTGGCAGTACCTAGAAAAATCACATATGCATTTATCCTTTGACCTAGAAATTCCTATCAAAGACTATTGAGGATAGATACAAATTATTCAAGAATCTAATCCAAATATACACTGGTGAAAATACAAAAAAATTAAGAGTATGCATAATTCAGGTGTGGGGGCTCACACCTGTAATATCAGCACTTTGAAAGTCCAAGACATGGTGGATTGCCTGAGCTCAGGAGCTCAAGATCAGCCTGGGTAAGATGGTGTAACCTGTCTCTACAAAAAAATACAAAAATTAGCCAGATGTGGTGATGCATGCTTGTGGTCTCAGCCACTCAGGAGGTTGAGACATAGAGATTGCAGTGATCCAAGATTGTGACACTGTATTCCAGTATGAGTGGCAGAGTGAGACACCATCTAAAAAGAAAAAAAAAAAATAGCAGGCATAAAGCTATTCATTTCAGAATTATTTGTGTTATCTACATACTGGGAACAACTAAATCCTCATTAATGCAGGACTAATTGAATAAACTAAGATACATTTGCATAATGGAGCATAACACATATATAGAAAGAAATGGAAAATATCTCTATTTACTAATATGGAATGATCTCCAAACTACACGATTTAAAAGAAAAAAATGCAAGTTGGAGAAAAATGTCAATAATATTTCACCACATAACTAAGAAAGAGAGAAATATATATTTGAATATACTTTCTTTCAAAAGGAAAGATTAAAAGTAAAACAAAAAATAAAATGTTTATCAATAGGGGAAGGGAAGGAACAGACAAAAGGGGACAAGAATAAAATTAGGCTTCTCAGAATATATCTTGCTTTATTTATTTAATGTTGGGACCATAGAAATATTTTACATAATTATAAAATAAAATTTTAAAAAAGCAATCACTAAGAAAATCAAAACCAAAAATAAATTAATAAATCATATAGTGTAACAAGTTAGCAGCAAAACCACACAGTGGCATTAAGTGATTTTAAAACACAATAATTCTATCATACACATCTAGTGAAATACAGTATACACTAAAAGCTGCAAATATACCAAAAAGAGCTGCACGACAAAAATCTTAAATTACTTTCAGTAATCATACCACTGGAGTTAGTGTTGGTATTTTTATTCTGAATTTATTATAAAATAAAGCAAATGAATAATTCTGTTGGTGTTTGTTAGAACCAGAATTTTTGACAAGTATATAAGGAGAATCAAATACAAGACTCAAGAGGTTAAGTACTCTATGTTTTTTAATTTGAATTGAAATTATCAATATAAATTATGATGTATTTTATCTTTCTTTTTTTGTGTGTGTGTGAGACAGATTTTGGCTCTGTTGCCCAGGCTGGAGTGTAGTAAGCTCACTGCAACCTCCACCTCCTGCATTCAAGCAATTCTCCTGCCTCAGCCTCCCAACTAGCTGGGACTACAGGCACACAGCACCACACCCAGCTAATTTTTGTATTTTTTAATTAGACACAGGGTTTCACCACCTTGGCCAGGCTGGTCTCAAACTCCTAATCTCAGATAATCCACCCGCCTCAGCCTCTCAAGGTGCCAGGATTACAGGTGTGAGCCACCATGCCCGGCCATCTTTATTTTTAATACACACACACACACAAAGGAATGAACAGAGTTCAGCTATTTTAAAGGCAATAATGTGCCTAAGAGATAGCTAGTGCTTTCTAAATACCATTTTCCACTAAATGAAGTAGAGCCCCTTAGAGAACTAGAAGACTCTAAGAACAAGCAAGAAATATACAAGATGATGCTAGAACATTCTGTCAAAGCAGATACCACACAAAAAATAAAAAATCATCAAAGACTACTGAGGAGAGATTCAAAGCTTTCAAGAACCAACTTGAAGTTATTTCTATCCAAAGATGGGACAATTTTAGAATCAACAAGAATAATAACTGTAATAGATTGAAAAGTCAAACATCAAAATTCATGAGAATATAATGACACAAACAAAAGTCATTGCTCACCTTAGGAAAATATTAGGAAGCCAATTCATTATTTTGAAATTGATAAATCCCGACTTCCTTTTATGAAGTCAGAGTATCTGAAGGTAATTAAATAGTTGGTTAAAGGAAGTTTCACTCTATAAAAATATTCCAGGTAATAAATTTTTAAAAGCCCTAATAAAGTACCATCATTTTGCAACTTCTTATAAAATAACATATCCGGGCAATGATTATCAATGGCCGCCAACATCAACAAAAGAAAGACAAGCAGATATCATGTGCCCTCTATAAAGTATTCTCATGAAACTTTCTAGTGAGGAAAAAATAAAATCAAACCGAATCTAATGGATGGCAGGCAGCTGCAGGCCATCCAGAGCGGCTGCTCCCATTGTGCGGGCTGCAGCGGGGAGGGTGCGGGTAGTGGCAGTGGCCACAGTGGGACCCCTGTGCCCCGTATCCCTGAGGCAGCCAACTGTACCCGTCCCACCCTCGTGCAGCTGGGTGGGACCAGCTTCCAGCCCCAGAGCCTCTGCTGCTCCGGACCTGGCCCCGCCGCGCAGATCTCACGCACTGCCACTACCGGAAGGGTGGAGGGAGGAGGCAGACAGTCCTCGGAGCCCACCCTTAGGAGCCCCTCACCCCACAGCCCATCTGCCTAGGGCCCTTCACGATGGGACTAGACTGAGTAGCCTGCCAGCGGGGGAGCAGCACAGTCAGGCACAGAGGGACGGGCAGCGAGGGGCCCCGAGGAGGAGCTGGGCCCAGGGTGGTGCTGCGCTCCACGGAGCCAGCAGGAGCTGGGGGCAGGCAGCAGCCCTGCCATCCCAGGTGTGGCTGCAGGCGCCTAAGTCGTGGCTGTGGACCCAGGCCTCCCTGTGTTACTGGGGGCCGGGAGCAGGCAGGAGCCCCAGGGAAGGCCCTCCTTGCCCCCGGAGACTCAGAGTTGGCTGCTCTCACTGCCTGGCCTCTTTCTCCCCACCCCCGCGCCTGCTCTGATCTGAGAGCAATGATGGAGCCGAGCCCAGGTGCCGTCGCAGCCTTACCTGTTGTGTGTACACTCGGGTCAGCACTAACACACCAGCTCCCTGATGCCTTGGCCCCCTCCAGACTTTGGGCACCAAGGCGCACAGGAGGGAGGCTGCGGCGGGGCTAAAGAGAGCTGGGTGCTGGCCTGCAGGCGCCCCTTGGCATGAACAGCCTGGCCTCCATTACCACCACTGGAGACAGAGTCCTGGGTGGAAGGGGGCAGGTCCCTGGTGAAGCCCCACCTTCAAGCCAGGGAGGGCCTGAATGCAGGGTGCCAGGCTGCCTAGCAGACTGGAGTGGGAATGTGTGGTGCTTTTTCCTGGGCCCGTCCATGGACGCCCATGAACCAATCAGCATGCACTTCTTCCCCTCTGAGGCCCATAAGCCACACCCGGCCCGACTCAGCCAAACAGGGGATAGAGAGGCAAAGCGGAGTGGATGGGAGGACCAGGCTGCAGAGAGGAGCTAGCTCTCTACCGAGAGCTGAACACTTTTCGGAACACTCTGGCTACAAAGAGCTGCCCCCTGTGGGTCTCTGAGCAGTTCTATTGCTAAGTAAAGCTCCTCTTCATCTTGTTTGTCCTCCACTTGTCTGCACCCCTCATTCTTCCTGGACACAGGACAAGAACCCGGGACCTGCAGAATGGTGAGGCTAAAAGAGCTGTTTTAACACAAACAGGGCTAAAACATGCCCCTTGCTCGCCACATTGCAAGTGAAGAGAAACAGAGAGGAGCTGCAGCCCTCAGGCCAGAGCTATGACTCCCCCTGTAGGGCCCTGCGGTTCCTGGTGTCTATAAGCTTCCGGGCACCATCACATTCCCTGGTGCCCGCTGAGGAAGCTGCTGGCAGTGCACCTGGTCCAGCCACAGCCTCGCAGAGAGCTGGCACGCACGTCAACACCTGGAGCTGCTGGCCCTATGGCAGCAGCCGGCACGTCTGACTGTGCGCAGTGGCTGGACCCCACGCTTGCTCACACTTCCCTCGCCACTCCACACCTGACTCGCAGTCTCCGTTGGAGGTGTGGGATCAAGGCCAGTAGTGTAAGCCGAGGGCAGCCTGCCAGGCAAGATGGGCAGAACAAGCCTAAAGGGCCCAAGCAAAATTCAGGCAAATGTGCCGCTGGCCACAGAGGTTTCTAGCCAGAAAAGCCACACACCAAAGATCCCAAAACACGATCTTCTAAATCTAACTACTAATTAATATAAGATAAGGGGCCAGCACCCGTGTTAGCACCTGGAGCTGTTGGCCCTGCGGCAGCAGCCAGCATGTCTGACTGTGCACAGTGGCTGGACTCCACGCTTGCTCACACGCCTGTCGCCACTCCACGCCTAACTCGCTTTCTCCCTTGGAGGCGTGGGATCGAGGCCAGTAGTGTGAGCCAAGCGCAGCCTGCCAGGCCAAGTGGGCAGAACAAGCCTGATGGGCCTGAGCAAATTTCGAGCAAAAGCGCCACTGGCCACAGAGGTTTCCAACCAGAAAAGCAAAACACCAAAGATCCTGTACCATGATTAAGCATCTAAATCTAACTACTAATTTATATAAAATAAGGGGTAATGAGGATGTGTTTAAGAAAACCACAGGGATGCAATCTGCAAATTCATACTGTAGAAAAATTTACAGAATAAATTGCAATGAAAGAGAGAAAGGAGAGGAAAATGTAAACTAAAATGTGTTTCAGGTATGGGACTTCAATTGATTGCCATTCATGGGCCCCATTTGAATACTGATTTGAACAAATAAATTGCAAAGAAAAATATATGAGATTAGGAATATTTGGACTCTGGGTATTTGGTGCCATAAGATAATTTTTAGGAGTAAAAATGACATTGAGATTATATTTTTTAAAAGTCTTTTACCATTTAGAAACAAAGGCTGAAATGGTTACAAAAGGAATGTTATGAAACGGGTACTATTAATAAATAAAACAGTTGATTTTTTTGTTGTAATTGCAATCATTAAGGCTGGTAACAAGCACAAGAGAGTTTATTATACTGGTCTCAAAAACATAAGTATGGGTAAAATTTTTCATAATAAAGTTTTCTTAAGTATGATGTAAACAATATTTTTACAAATTTAAAATCTAAAGAGTTCATCAACAACATATTATGAAAGTGAATATAACTGTGTAACTTTTGTGGCAAAAGTGATAAAATTCTAGGCAGTTTAAGAAATAAGACTGGAAATGCAATTTATAGTTCCAAAGAAGCTCAAAGATTTTTTTCTAAGAGGGGAAAGAGAAGGAATAAATGAAAGTTTATCATTCTAACTAACAGTAAGAAGTGGGGAAAAAGAGCAGTGGAATGTAGGAAAACAGAAAACAAAGTAAATATTTGGTATAAAGCATAAACTGACACAGGAATAACTAAGAAAAATTGAAAGATCAACTACAACAGTGGAAGAGTTATAAAGGCTATATGCTCTACAATGCACCCCCTCACCTTCCGAAATACCACACCCAAGCACATGTGCACACGCACACATGCACACATACACGCATGCACACACGTACACACGGGCACAGAGGAAGCTGTTTATTCATTTGTTAAAACATCTAACGAGAAGCCACTAAGTCCTTGATCCTAAGAACTAGTGAAATAGCAATAAATGAGACAGATGTGGAGCTTGCCTCACGAATCTTACAGTCTACTGAAAAGATGCCTAAAAGAATATAGGCAATTCCAATACAGTGTGTGAAATGCTATGATAGAGAAAAGGTTATTTTTCCAAAATAAGTCTTATATGTATTGTCTGCATTTCCCTTAAGAATGAGCTATACTGGCCAAGCGTGGTGGCTCATGCCTGTAATCCCAACACTTTGCAAGGCTGAGACAGCCAGATCACCTGAGGTCAGGAGTCCAAGACCAGCCTGGCCAACATGGTAAAACCTGTCTCTAGTAAAAATTCAAAAATTGTCAGGGCATGGTGGTGCATGCTTGTAATCCCAGCTCCTCAGGAGGCTGAGGCAGGAGAATCACTTGAACCTGGGAGATTATGCCACTGCACTCCAGACTGGTTGACAAGAGTGAATCTCCATCTCAAAAAAAAAAAAAGTAAAATAAAATAATAACAAGAATGAACTATATTAAAATATGCAGACCCTAGGACATGTCAACAAGTCTTACTGAAATAACACTCACCATCACATCATACTCTTTAAAAAAGCCACAGTGCACCTCTGATCTCCAGAGTCCAAAACAAAGTAATAGCCACACAGATGCAATGAGAATGCCCACTCCAGGCTAAAGATGGCCCAGTTTTGAACATTTTAAGTTAATGCCAGAAAAATATTGACAGGACAGAATCCTAAGGTCTTATCAGGAAAACAGAAACCACCTTAAAGAGTTCAAGCACAGAGTATTTACGGCAAGGAGACTTTAGGAAAATGATGGAAGGGCTTAAGTATCAAAAAGGTTGAGGTAAGGTGAAGTAAACCAGAGAAGAAGAACCACAGAAGCTGCTACCACCTCTTGGGCTGGAAAAACAGTTGGAAGGAGAAGGAAATGCTAGAACCTGGAACACACTGACTCTGAAGCTGCTGGAGGCTGCTGTGGCCACTGAAACCTCTGTCACCCCTGCTTGCACCACCAAAAGTCCCTGGGGTTAGTGGTCACCCTTGGCCTCACTGCTTTTACCATGGAAACCACAGGAGCCACATCTGCCACTGCTGGAACTGCCAAGTGACATTACACTTAGAGCTGTATTCTGCTGTTGGAAATACCACCAAAGCAGAGGCTACATCTCTCTTCCTGCCTTCAGTCTCCCACAGGTGCCCTCCCATTAGCCAACTCTCGCTGGAAGCTACCAGGCCAAAGAGGCTAGAAAATGAAATTTACAGGGGTCCAGCTTATTGAGATACAGAACAAGGCATGGAAGGGCCGGAGTGGAACTAAGAGCAGCAAAAGGGTAACCCAATACATCTCTTTGACTACTCAGCATCCATTCTCTTCCATTCACAATAACTTTCTTATAACAAGTTGTTATTTGGAGGAATGTAAGTCAGAGATCAAAAACTGAGCAGAAGCCAGCAGATTCAGTGCTGAGCTGACTTCTACCACTTTAGTCTTTCTGTCAAAATGTAACAGTTCACCTGAAATTGCAGCTCCCGGAGATGGTCAATTCCAGTGAACTCTAAACCAGAATTCTTAGTATGAGCCAACATGCCGCCCACTGTTGGTTGATAGATATGATTGTATATAATGTGATTTAGCCTTTATAGTAACAACAATTTGAGTTTTGCTCCCCATGGACAAAAAGTGGCATACTACCAAACTATTTGTTTCACTGACACTAATTTACCAGTTAACTGTACCTGAAATGATTTAAACACTTCCAAATTATAGGAAGTACACCAATATATTGCTATTTGGCTCCAGAAATTAAATTAGTGACTACTGATATGCTCACCAGTGATTCAAAAGATGTATAATAAAAAATCAATCATTATATTGCCGAAGGTTTACTTTTAATTGGCCCAGCCAAATAAAATTTGTTTAATGGTAAACATGTTATGATTTTATTAATCTAGAGTGTTTGGTGATCTATAATTTATATATTTCATATTTAGAACAAAGGCTGAGTTTTTTTAGGTATTGATACTGATATCATAATAGCTCATAAAATTACCACTATATTCCATGAAAATGTAATCAATTATAATAGAAATCCTTTATTCTTTAATGTATGCTAGTGACAAAAATTCAGTTAGTTGACAAAATCATCATATTTCATATATCAGGATGACTTCCAGTATATAAAATGTCAACTACCAGGTGTAAATATAAAATAATTCCCATTTTCTAAAATCCCCATTCATCCACTGTATAATACATCATGCTTCATGCTGTTTTACATTATGTAAAATAAACAATGAATACAGACTCTGTGTTTTAATGCCTGAGGTGTGAAATTAGTTCTCTGCCAAGTGTGTTTTTGATTGTTAGAGATTTAAAACATTCAGAAGTGTGTCAATCTGAGACCACATTTCTTCAGTTCAGTTACAAGAAATGAAAAGCAATCTAGTCATTTAAAAGAAGAGAATGAGACTGGGTTACAGAACGTACCATGTTGTGATTTTGCACAGTCTTTGATATTCATTGCATTTTGTGCACACTACTAACTCAGGCAATAAATAATTTGCATAGTCAGTTTTCTTAATTTTTCCTCTGAGGCTCCCTTACATTGCAGTTATCACAAACCATTATAAAGAGATCATCTTGTTTACAAAAATATAATCTCAAAAAACATTTGCATCTTTTATGTAATTAAGTACTTGTTCACATGATAATGTGTCCTACCTAATCTTCTGTTTGCAGATTTGTATTTCTGCACAAGTAAAAATACTTTTCTGGCTAACTAAAAGCTTTGGGAATTTCTGAGCTAAGATGTAGAATAAAACAGAATTTCCTCTCCCAACATAATTTTTTTTTTAAAGACAGGAAAGGGGTCATTAACACAAGTATCTGCCATACAAGATAAGGCAGGTTCCACCACACCTGCTTTCTAGTTCCTCTGTCTCTAAGGAACTAGAAAACAGGTAAAGGAAGAGACCTTGAGAGGAGCCAAGAGTAGGCAGAGAAGGAGAGACAGAGAGAAAGTCAGCGATAGAGAGACAGAGAGAGGGAGAGACAGAGAGAGATTCAGAGAGAGACAAAGACAGAGACAGATGGAGAAAGAGAAGGAGAGAGACGGAGACAGAGAGCGAGGGAAAGACAGAGAGACAGAGAGAGGGAGAGACAGACAGAGAGAGGGAAAGAGCATAAAATTTAATGGAACAAAAACTAGCAAAATCCAGGAAAATTTTGACAGCAGCAATTAATTAATCCAATGCCATGAAGCTCAAAAAATGACAGTCAAGAGCGAAAAAAGATGAGATTCTGGAGCAGAGTGGAAGGTATTTCACAGGGAGTCAGTCACTTAACCCCTCCCACAACACTATCACTCAAAGGCCAAATAGTGAGTCAGAGAATCTGAGTGAGGAAAAAGGAACTGTGTGATGTTCCAATAGGGATGGTGGAAAGAGCTACAGGGAAGAACAAGGTAAAGTCTGGGAAATGAATAATGACACTGAGAATGTGAGTCCCTCTAATGGAAGCAAAGGCCCCAGGGCTAAATAATATGAGGAAAAGGGCAGATCCAATTCCTTGTTCCCTCAATGAGAATAGGACATGTATTCCAGTTAGTTTCCAGGAAGCCTAGGATGGGATATTTAACAAAAAAACTTCAGAAGTGAGAATAGAGCCAAAATATTCTAATAGACACTGCACAGAATTCAGCTCAACTTTCCTAATCTCCCTCCCTACAGACCTTCACCATTGAACACTTAAGAAATACACAGCAATCCACTGTGATTTAGTGACAAAATCCAAAAAGTTTCCAGTAGAATTAAAAATGAGTCACCACACAAATACAAGTTTTGTTTTGTTTTGTTTTGTTTTTTTGAGATGGAGTCTTGCTCTTCTTGCCCAGGCTGGAATGCAGTGGAGTGGTCTCAGCTTACTGCAACCTCCACCTCTTGGGTTCAAGCGATTCTCCAGCCTCAGCCTCTCAAGTAGCCGGGATTACAGGCACGGGCCACCATGCCTAGCTAAATTTTATATTTTTAGTAGAGATGGGGTTTCACCATATTGGCCAGGCTGGTCTCAAACTCCTGACCTCAGGTGATTTGCCTGCCTCGGCCTCCCAAAGTGCTGGGATTATAAGTGTGAGCCACCGCCCCTGGCCGCAAATGAAAGTTTTGTATGAAGCTGCCACAAGTGCAGCTTGCACATGCACACACACACACACACACACACACACTACACAAGAAAGGAGAAAAGGAAGAAGAGAGTGAGGGCTACAGGAAGAAAGAGAAGAAATGGAAGGGAAGACTACATAAAAAATTGTCGGCCGGGAGCGGTGGCTCACGCCTATAATCCCAGCACTTTGGGAGGCCAAGGTGGGTGGATCACGAGATCAAGAGATCAAGACCATCCTGGTCAACATGGTGAAACCCCGTCTCTACTAAAAACACAAAAATTAGCTGGGCATGGTGGCGCGTGCCTGTAGTCCCAGCTAGTTGGGAGGCTGAGGCAGGAGAATTGCTTGAATCCAGGAGGCGGAGGTTGCGGTGAGCTGAGATTGTGCCACTGCACTCCAGCCTAGGTAACAAGAGCGAAACTCCGTCTCAAAAACGAAAAAAAAAATTGTCAATGAATCCAGACTAATAAGAATACATAGCCTACAGAAGAAAATTCCCAATAATTTTTAAATCAGTTTAGCAGCCATCACTTCAAGAAAACAAAAGTTCAAAGACTGGATGTCTAAAGAACACAATGAGATAAGAAAAAAATGTATTAATCAGGGTTCTTTAGAGAAACAGAACCAATAGGATATATGCATATTTATTCAACAGGATGTGCATGTACATATATAGAGAGAGAGAGAGACAGGCAGAGACAGAGAGAGAGAAAATGAGATACAAAATTTTATTCTAAGGAACTGGATTCATGATTATGGGACAAGAAATTCTGAGATTTCTAAGGCATCTCAGAAATTTTTGCAGGAATTAATGTTGCAGTCTTTAGTATAAAGGCAGTGTGGAGGCACTCTTCAGGGAACCCTAGTCTTTTCTCTTAAGACCATCAACTGATTGGATTAGGCCCACTCAGTTTATGAAAGGTAATCTGCATTACTCAGAATCTACTGATTTAAATATTAATCCCATCTAAAAATACCTTCACAGCGAGAGAGATCCAAGATGGCGGATTAGGAGCAGCTCAGGATTGCAGCTCCCAGTGAAAGTGCAGAGGGTGAGTGGACGCCGCATTTCCAGACGGATTTTTATTACCCCAGACCAGGAGATTCCCAGGCGGAGCAGCCCCAC
>CAUYQU010072490.1:0-94585 GCA_963574635.1 Cheracebus regulus | reverse complement strand
AAAAAAAAAAAAAAAAAAACCAACACAGATTCTTCAAGAAATGCCTGGCATGAGGTCCTGCTCAGCGTTAGAGCCGAAGTGTTCACTGTTTTCAACTCTGGAAATATGACATCAGATATATTAATAAGAACAGTAATGCTGGGTGCGGTGGCTCACGCCTGTAATCCCAGCACTTCGGGAGGCCGAGGAGGGTGGATCACCTGAGGTTGGGAGTTTGAGACCAGCCTGACCAACATGGTGAAACCCATCTCTACTAAAAATACAAAAGTAGCCAGGTGTGGTGGCACGTGCCTGTAATCCCAGCTACTTGGGAGGCAGAGGTAGGAGAATCGCTTGAACCTGGGAGGCAGAATCTGGTTGTGGTGAGCCGAGATGGCATCATTGCACTCCAGCCAGGGAGAAACTCCATCTCAAAAAAAAGAAAAAAGAAAAAAAGAAAAGAACAATAATAATAGTGAGGAATTGCTGAGATCTTATCATGTGCCAGAAATTGCTCTAAATGTAACTCCTCTAATTCTAAAAATAATCTCATCAGCCTCTCATAGTGGCTCACAGCTGTAATCCCAACATTTTGGGAGACCAAAGAGGAGGATCACTTGAGGCCAGGAACTGGAGATCAGCTTGGGCAAGAAAGTGAGACCCCCGCCCCTACAAAAAATTTTTAAAAATTAGCTGAGCATGGTGGCGTGTGCCTGCAGTCCCACCTACTCGGGAGGCTGAGGCAGGAGGATCACTTGTGCGTGGGAGGTGGAGGCTGCAGTAAGCAGTGATTGCACCACTGCATTCCAGCCTAGGTGACAGAAGGAGACCCTGTTTCTAAATAATAACAATATTAATAACAATAAATCCTATGAAATAGGGTCCTTGAGTATCCCCATTTTACAGATGAGAAAACTGAGGCTCAGGGAGACAGATTCTTGCCCAAGGTGCCTACCCAGGGAGTCACTGAGCTGGCATCTGAGCCTAGCTCTTAACCTGACAGCTGCCTATCCCGGGGTCCCAGGATATGGCTTAAAAAAGACATCCTCTCGGGAGAAATGGATTCTGGGATTCCCACTGGAATCGCTTTGTCTTCCCCATGTGGAACCAGCAAATCGTCCTTCCCCTCACCCGCCTGGGCCCTCCAAGCCGCTCGGGCCTGGGCGGGGGCCCCGCAGGCCCTGGAGGCAGAAGGGCGAGTCTTTTACTAGCCGGGGCCGGGAGGGGCGCAGGCACCGGGCACCAGGCGCGGGTGGCGGGCGGGCGGCGGAGGCACGTACCCTTCTCAGGATAAATGTCTTCACTAAGGGTAAACCTAGTACCTTTTCCACCATGGACTAATTGGGGGGTGGAGGGGGGAGAGAGGGGGGAAGCATGGGGAGCGGGGAGAGACGAGCCAGTGAGAGGTGAGGATGGAGGAGTGTGTGTGGAGGGGGCAGGGGAGGCGCGGAGAGGGGACAGCGAGTGAGAGGGAGGAAAAACAAGAGAGAGAGAGAAACGTCAGCTGCAGACAGACGGACAGACAGACACACAGCCTCCTTCCTGCTCCAGGGACACTAGGGACACTAAAAGCAGCCAGATCTAGACAGGAAGCTGGGCTCTGAGACCCAGCGCCCACGGAGGGCACTGGGCTGGCTGGATCCGGGGAAAAGAGGACCGCTGGAGGCCACAGGGGAGGCTCCTGGACCATCCTCCCACAGGGGGAGGCTGGCTGGATCGGGGGAGAAGAAGACTGTTGGAGGCTCCCCTCGCCCCAGGCTGGGTGTGATGGCGACTCTCCCTCCCCCTCCTGAGGTCAGCCGCCAAACGTCTTTCCCTTGTCGGGACCAACTGTGAAAAGTGGGGGGTCCCCAGGAAATCTTGCTCTCCATCCAGCCCCAGCTGCCCTGTGTGTGCGCTCAGAGAGGGACAGGAGACCGAAGCAAAAGACAGAGAGAAAGAGAGAGTTTGAGAAATGGGAACTCCCTCTCCGTCCACCCTCCCCTACCAAGTCGAGGTCCCTCCCTCCCTCGGGGCTGTCAATCATTCCTTGGCCCCATGACATCACAGAGGTCCTCCACAGCGGACTTCAACCGCCTCTGGGACCATGACGTCAGAAGCCCCACCCCTGGACCTGCCAATCATTCCTTGACAACTTGACATCAGAGGTCCTGCCCATCCTGAGCTGTCAATCACTCCTGACGACCCCAGAGAGAGGTCAACCACTCCTTGGACCCGTGACTCTCGAGGTCCCCCAGGAGCTGACAATCATTCATTGGCCCTGGGACACCATAGATTTTCCCAGGAGACGACAATCACCTTGTGGCCCTACGACGTCATAGGTTCCACACCCTAGTCCTTGATGTCAAAGACATTCCATCCCAGAGCTGTCAATCATTGTCTGGCCCCATTAGATTACAGATTTTCCCAGGAGTGGACAATCACCTCCCGGCCTGTGATGTCAGAGGCCCCGCCCCCACAAACGTTGCATCACTCATTGGTCCCTGGACTTGGTGCAGAGATGTCAATTCTGCTCCATCCATGACGTCACAGGAGGAGTGAGCCAATTAGGCTCTGGGTTGGGCTTCCTCTGCAGAGCTGGAAAGGGTGGTGGGTCTGGGCGCCCTTACCCTGGGCCGATTGAGTCTGTACGAAGGTCTTGATGAGCAAGTCGGTGGCCTGCGTGTAGAGTGACAGCGCATAGCGCAAGGATTGCAGGTCCGGGCTCTTCTCCAGGAAGGTCTTCTTAAGGCCCACGCCACCCGCGTGGAAATATTGCTGTGGAGGATGGGGTGGGGAGAGGTGAGGCTGGTGGGATCCTCTATCCATTCATATAGGGCTGGGCAGCCCTGCTGTTACCACTCCCAATCCCTCCCTCTGCTACTTTTTCACCTCCTCCTTTGCTTTGACTAATGAACTCCTATGCATTCCTCAGAACCTATCTCTCACATGTCCTCTTCCAGGAAGTCCTGGCTTTGCCTGCCCTGGGCTCCCTCAGCCCGAATCCTTCCCTCTACCCCAAGCCTGACCCTACCAGAATTAGCCAGCCCAGCTCTGGCACAGAAGGGGGAAGGAGGGAGTATTTACAAATGAATGAATGAATATGGGTCTGAGGTGAACCTAGGTTCATGACCACAGCAGCCACACCCTCTGCACCCCCCACCTGGCATGGGCAGGGGTAAGGCCTCTCACCTTGATGGTGTCCAGGGCCAACTCAACAACTGCACACTGCTTCGGGGTCAAGCTCTTGGCTTCTTCTCGTACCATGTGGTCCTGGATGGATGGGGAGAGGGCCACGTGGGTAGAGTGGGCCCTGCCTTCAGAATCTCTATGGGCCTCATCTCTGTAAAACTTGGACGAGCTAGGCTGAGGGTCGATGTTTTCGTCATCCCAGCACCCAGTATGTGATTGGCACACAGCAGGTGCTCAATAAATATTTGTTGAATAAATGACTTGCCCTCTTGATCAAGCTGTACCTGAAGCTGAACCATTCACATTTTTCCGACACACTGGAGAGCAAATATTTTGTGCTTGAGTGAGTCGAGTTTCTGTCTTTGCAGCCTGTAATGCATGTCATCATCCTGGGACTCCTCCCCCAGGATGGTGGCAACCTGGAAGCCACATGAGTATGGGGGGCAGTCCCTCATCCCATAATCTGTCCCTACTCCTCACCTTGAGTTTGGACAGCTGGCCCAGTTCCTTGGCTGCATTGAAGATCATCTGGGTTCCCTGCAGGTAACAACAGACAGCTGGGTGAGGGCAGGGGTGCTACCGCCTTGTCCCCAAACACCCAGCTGACACCCCAGCCCAGGAGACCATCTTGGTTCCTGTCCAAAGGCTCTGGGCTGGGCAATAATTGTGTCCCAGGGACAGAGGTCTGGAACTCCCCAGGAAGAACTGAAGAGGATGTGGTAACCTCGTCCTTGAAAATCCAAGTCCCGTGGGGATAGTACCCACCCTCTCAGCCCCACCCAGGCTTGTGAAATGGAGAAACAGACAGGGACCAGGTTGTGAGGGGCAGTGGACTGGGGGAGCCTCAGACAGTGGTGTTTGTGGGTGTGAGCAGGGCTTTTCAGGGAAAAGGAGCTTGGGGGATAACAAGAGACTGAGCTGGGGTTTCAGAAAATGGCTCTGGTGAAGCATCCCCTCCTCAAGGCATCATCCCCTCTGCAGGGAAATTTACCCTGTAATCTGGGAGGACTTTCAGTCTGATTTTTTTTTTTTTTTTTTTTTTTGACACAGGGTCTCCCTCTGTTGCCCAGGCTGGAGTGCAGTGCTGTGATCATAGCTCATTGTAGCCTCAAACTCCTGGGCTCAAGAAATTCTCCCGCCTTCACAGTAGCTGGGACTACACGTGTGAGCCACCACGCTCAGCTATTTTTTTTTTTTTTCTGAGACAGAGTTTCATTCTTGTTGTCCAGGCTGGAGTGCAATGGCGCCGTCTTGGCTCACCACAACCTCTGCCTCCCGGATTCACACGATTCTCCTGCCTCAGCCTCCCAAGTAGCTGGGATTACAGGTATGCACCACCACGCCCAGCTAATTGTATTTTTAGTAGAGACAGGGTTTCTCTGTTGTTCAGGCTGGTCTCAAACTCCCAACCTCAGGTCATCCGCATGCCTCAGCCTCCCAAAGTGCTGGTATTACAGGCATGAGCCACCAAGCCCAGCTGCTCAGTTAATTTTTTAATATTTTTGAAATATTTTTCATAGAGATGGGGTCTTGCTATGTTGTCCAGGCTAGTCTTGAATTACTGGGCTCAATCAATCCTTCCACCTCAGCCTCCTAAAGTGCTGGGATTACAGGCATGAGCCACATTACGAGCCAGTCTGACCTTTTAAAGGAAAAATCATCCCTCTATACAACAAACACCTCCATATCCGTCCTCCACCCCACCCCCGAACAGATACTAGCAAGATGGTGATGTGGTGACAGCTGTGACAATCCAGATGGGTCTGGGTTCAAATCGCAGCCCTGCTGTGTGCCCTGGGAAAGTCACTTAACCTCTTTGAGCCTCAGTTTTCCCATCTAGATGGGGAAAATTAGATTCACTTTGTGGCTTAGTCTGAACCAAACAAGTCTTTGCTCAGTGTTCACTAATTATCACTTGGTCTCAAAGTCAAAGGCAATGCCAAGGGAGACGCGGTTCCAGCCTGGAAGCCATGCACGTGTCTAGCCTCCTCTGTCAGTGCTGGGTGGCCCCAGGCAAGTCCCTGAGCTGTCTGAGCCTCAATTCCCACCCTGGCTAACTGGGATACCCACAGAAACTAGGAGGACAGAGTAGGGCTGAGTATTGAGGTAACAAGTCTTGTATTACTGAGTCCTGGGGTGGTCTGGGGGTCCTGGGTGAGGCTAGATGGGGAGGGGCCCATTTGCAGTGGGGATATTTGGAATTATCTTCGTAGTTTACCAGCTGGACACGTGATCATTCCTACTAGTATTATTATCATCATCTTGGCTGATACTATTATTCTTATTTCTTATCTGTGATCCTGAGGTTCTTACAAGAAACAGTTACTCAGGAGCCCAGTGACCTGGGCCTCAGTTTCCCCTGCTGTACCCACCTGTAGTCTGGAAGGGCTCAGGGGCCTTCCTGGGCACCCTCTCCCCTACCCACCAACCCCCCACCCACCACCCACCACGAGCGAGCCAGACAGACAAAGGAAGAAGAGACCAACAGACAGGTTCACAGTACGCCCTCGGACGGCACAGACCACAGAGGTGGAAGGGGGCACGGGGTGGGGTGAGGGGGTGGGGTGGGAGCCAGACAGACAGTGAGAGGCTGGTCTTACGTCTGAGTGGCTTGTCAATTTCACCCTGCCCTGTGGAGAGAATCAGGTGGAGGTCAGAGTTCTGGTGGCTGCTGGGAGGATACTCAGTGGGACTTCCCTGCCCCCTCAAAGCACAGTCCCACTTCCCAGCCCAGGAGCTCCTCCCCAGGTCCTGGGTCTAATGGTGGGCCCCTCCCCAGCTAGCACCTCCTCTTGTCCCCTAGCATGGGCTTAGGGGTCAGACTCCTTGACTACCAGCACACTCTCCGGGTACCCAGGAGGCTGGAAGCAGCCCCATCCCACAGTCAGCCTGCCCCAGGATGGGGTACCTGGGGAGGTGGGGAGATGAAACAGGGGTAGGAATCTCTCCTCCCCCAGTTCCTAAGGGGCTGCCCCTATATCCCCGTACCTGACTCTACAAAAAACATACTAACATATACTGCAAGTTCACTCATTGCCAAAGAACTCATACACTAAACTACAGACATGCACTCCTAAACACTTGCAGGCATGGTGCACAATTACACGCATAAACCCATACACCCTTGACCCCACAGGGATTCACATCCACATATAGGGTGCCTGGCACATTGAACGTGACCCCCAAATGGCTGGCTGAGAGATCAGGCAACCCCTGTGACCCACATTTACAAAGCTAAGACTCCATGTATATGCACACAGGCACAATAACATCTTCTGCACATGTGGACAGCAAGACAGCTGCTTGCGTGTTGCTGTAGCTCCCATCTTCGTAACAACAAACATGCATTAGCACAGCGACAAAAAAATCTACGTAAAAAACAACACGTCTCAATCCAGAGTGGTGATCCAGTATGTAGGCTCTTCAAGAAGCCATAGAGTTTCAGCTGAGCCCAGGGCTGTGAGTACTGCTATGGGAGGATGGGAGCTGTTTGTGCACCACATTAGTTCACATCTGCACACGCACTGCACATTCTATCCCTGAAGAATCACTTCATCTCTGACTTCTGGTTTTGTGGGACTTGATTAGGGCAGCTATCCCTACCCACGAACCCCAGCTGGGCTTCCTGCCCAGGTGCACAGATGCATACACATGCACACACATGCCCAGACACCAGAGCTCAGGGCCTCAGTGAGATAAGGCCCTCATTACCTTTTCTAATCCCTTGCCATGTTTTCTCAAGAGGTTCCCCTGCAGAGACAATGTCACAGGGTGATCAACCTGGCAGGTCGTGCAGGGTGGGAACCCGGGATGCTCACAGGTATATTCATGGGGACAGGGGATTCCACACTGCACAGGGGACTGGTGATTGGGGTTGCATGGGGATTGTGGTGTGTGTGTGTGTGTGTGTGTGTGCGTGCGTGTGTGTGTGTGCGCGTGCTTTAATGACTGACTCTTAAATGGTGTGAGAGTCAGAGACAGTAAAGACAGAGAGAAACAGATACAGAGCTAGAGAAAGCCAGAAAGAAAGAAGAGAAGTCACTGCCAAAACATAATCTGTCTACATTTACTGTACAATGAGACCCTTGGTTCTTGGGTTAATAGCAAAGCAAATGGGCTGCATATTCAGACAGATCTGAATTTGAATCCTGACTCTGGCATTTACTATATGACCTTAAACAAGTGACTTCTCTCTGAGCCTCAGCTTTCCTCATCTGCAAAATGGGGACAATAATATCCACCTCATTCAAAGGCTTGTTATGAAGGTGAGCTGAAACAGGGGCTATGAGAAGGTCTGGCATATGGGGAGTCATTAAATGCAAATTCCTTTATCCCCCTGCCCACAAGTGCATTGCCTGTGGTTGGCTATGCTGCCACCAAAGCATACCCTTTGGCTCTCTATGGTTACAGCCAAAGACCCAGGCTGCAGCTACCAAGAAGTAAGGAGAGCATTTGTAAACTTTTGACGAAGTGAAATCTTGTGACAGCCTTGTCTTGCCCACAAAGGGAAAATCTGAAGTTGTTTTGTCTCTGCTCTCCTACATGTCTGCATATCACTGCCCCCACCACCACCACCATCACCACCACCACCATCATTAGCTCTGATTTAGTGATCGCTGCCTCTGGTCCAGTCACTGAGAGTGCAGTGGCGTGATCTTGGCTCACTGCAACGTCCGCCTCCTGGGTTCAAGCAATACTGAGATGAGTATTTTAATTCATCATGCCATTTGGTTCTTAGAACTCCCCTCAGGGAGGTGATGCAATGAGCCCCATTTTCCAGACAAGGAAACAGAGGCTGGGAGGTCAAGTGACTTCCCAAGGTCACACAGAGAGAGAGTGGCTGGGCTAGGAACTGACCCCAAGTCTACCTGACATCAAAGCCATGACACAAATCTCCCACTTGGGCACCTGGCTGTGTGTCTGGCATTGGTGTGTGCCAGTGTGGATGGCGGGAGTCGGGTAGGCAGGGTGGTGGGGTACCGCGGAATGGTCTGGGGCATGGAATTTCAGGGGAGTCGGAAGTAGAGACCCTCATGGTGAGGATCTGCATTCTGGGAAGCTGCTGACAGTTCAGAGCCCAAACAGGAGGTCAGAGGGATCCTGGGGTTGATCCTCTTTCTAGCTTCAGGGCATCCGGTGGCATCTGGGCACGGGAGTGGGGTTGGATTCTACCCTTAGATGGCAGGTCTGCTGCGAAGGAGGAGCTGGGCCCAGAGTTTGGAAGCGGGTTCGGTGGGGGCTCCTCCGGACTTCAATGGGACAGGGTGGGTAGGTGTGGTCTCCTTCCCTCCCAGCCCTGCCCCTCCCCATGCCCTGCCCCAGACAGACACAGGCACATCTAGGCAGGAGGGAGGATGGTGGATGAGGAGGGGGCGCTGGGTGGGTGGGGAGAGGGGTGCAGCGACGCGGTGGGCTGAGTCCCGACACAGAGCGGACGGACAGACAGACGGACAGACGGGCCTCTACTTACGATCATCTGTCAGCCATGACGGGGGCGGGGTGGTAGGGGAAGGGGGGGAATAAGGTACCATAAGTTTCCCGGGAAGGCCAGGGAGGGGTCGGAGACGGCAGCAAGGAGGGGCAAGACCCCTGCCCCAGCCCAACCCACAGGAGCTGGGAGGCTGGGAAGTCCAGGCCTCCCCCACCATCGTCACCTCTCTGTGGCCCCCGAGCACCCTCCCCAAGCCTCCAGGGTCCAACTGGGAAAGACCTCCCTGTTCCGCGATGTGCCCATAGCCCACATGCCATTGCTGTCCTCAGGTTCCTGAGGCCTCCCGGAGGGACCCACACCCAACTACATCTACATTCCTCTACAGATGTCTGGGTGCCCCTGGTCCCTGGCGGTGGGGGGTCTATAGATCCTGGTCTCTGGATGGCCACTGACCTCTGCTTGACCTCTCTGACCTTGGATGCCCTTCATGACCTCTGGTTGACCTCCAGGAGCCCCCTGGTCTATTGCTCTCTGATCTATGGAACGAGCCCCAAAGCCCTTAGAAAAACCCACCATTGATGTCTATGTCTTTTTTTTTTGAGACAGGGTCTCACTCTGTCACCCAGGCTGGAGTGCAGGGTGCCATCTTGGCTCACTGCAGCCTCCACCTCCTGGTTCAAACAATTCTCGTGTCCCAGCTTCCCAAGAAGCTGGGATCACAGGCATGTGCCACCACACCTAGCTAATTTTTGTATTTTTAGTAGAGACAGGATTTTACCATGTTGCCCAGGCTGGTCTCGAACTCCTGACCTCAACCAATCTGCCTGCTTCGGGCCTCCCAAAGTGCTGGGATTGCAAGCCTGAGCCATGGTGCCCAGCCAAGGTCTATGCCTTCCATGACTCAGGGATAACCTGATACCCAAGCCTACCTGTTTTCTAGATGACCTCTGAATGCTCTTTTGACCTACATGCGACCTCTATGACTTTAGACATCTCTTGACTCTACCTAACCTCTTTGACCCTGGAGTCACCACGATGGATTCTGAATGACCTCCTTAACTCTTTGATGAACTTTAACCCCCATGTGACCTCTCTGACCTCTGAATGGCCCCACTGACCTCTGGTGGCTTCCACGACCCTTGGATGGACCTTGAGCCTGGATGACCTCTCTGAGCCTGGGCGCCTCTGTTCACACCCCCCAGCCTCTCTAGGCACCAAGTTTTCTGGGCTCCCACCAGGGAGGTGACCCAGGTGTCCCCATGGGCCCCCTGCAGGCCTCACCGTCTGGTCGGTGAGGGGTGGCAGGACGATGGTTTTCTCCATGGTGTTCATAACCAGCTTCCACAGCTCCTTCAGCACTCGCTTCAGCACTGTCTTCTCACAGATTTTGGCAAAGAGGGTCAGGCTGGGGGGGAGGGGCAGGTCTGAGAGGGGGCCCAGCTGGTCCCAACCCACAGAGCCCCTTCCCTTAACAGGTGGGCAAGGCATTCCACAGACATGAAAGAGGGCACACAGCCTGTACAGGGGCCCCTAGGTGGTTGATAGGGCTATGATACCTGATGCATGAAGAGAAGAGTGAGTGGTGGTTGGACTGGCCAGCAGGGACCAGATGGGAAGGGGCAGCAGTGTTTGGGAGGAAGGCTTGGGCCTTATCATAAGGATAGGGGTAGTGGGGAGCCACAGAGCATTCAAGAGGGAGACACAGCCAGCCTTTCATGTTTGAAAGAACAGTGTGGGGGATGAACTGAAACAGGAAGGATGGAGATCATGGACTATGAGGGATAAGGCCAAGCCCAGGAGAAAGAGGAGGGGAATGGTCAGAGGAGGGCAGACTTGAAAGGGAAAACAGCAAATAAATTGTGGTTGGATGTATAGGGGTTGAAGGAGAGAGGCAGTCCGCCATGATCTATCCACCAGCTGATCCAGTACCCACCAATCTATCCCTCCTCCAGCGGTCTTTAATTCTCTATTTTTCTATCCATTCATCCATCCATCCATCTGTTCATCCATCCTTCTATGCATCCTTCTATCCATCTAACCACTGGTCCATTTATTTATCCATACACTAGTTTATTCATATATCTGTCCAACCATCTATGCATCAAAACATTTATTCATCCATCCAAATATTTCCCACTTCTTCATCCATCCATCCATCCATCAACCCACTCATCCACCCACCCACCCATCTGTCCATTCATTCATGCATCACATTTATCCATCCAAATATTTATTCACCTATATCTATGCACCATCCATCCACCTACCCATCTGCCCACCCATCCACCCATTCATTTATTCATCCAGCCAGCCATGTGTCCATCCATTTCTGCATCAAAACATTTATTCAATGATCCAAATATCTATCGACCTATCCATCCATCCATCTATGCATCAAAACATTTATTCATTCATCCAAATATTTATCCGCCTATCCATCCATCCATCCAGCCAGCCAGCCACCCAGCCATCTATGCATCAAAACATTTATTCAAATATTTATCCATCTATCCATTCATCTATCCATCCATCCAGCCAGCCAGCCAGCCAGCCATCTATGCATCAAAACATTTATTCATTCATCCAAATATTTATCCACCCATCTATCCATCCATCTGTCCATCCACCCACTCATCCACTCATCCATTTATTCATCCATCCACCCATCTGTGCATCCATTTATCCATCAAAACATTTATTATTCACCCAAATATTTATTCACCTACCATCCATTTATCTATCCATCCCTCCAACCATCCTTCCATCCAGCCACTCATCCAACCATCCATCCAACCATCCTCCATCCAACCATCCATCCATCCATCCATCCAGCCAGCCAGCCAGACATCCATCCAGCTACACATCAAAACATTTATTCATTCATCCAAATATTTACCCAACTATCCACTCATCCATCTTTTTAAAACATCTATCTTCCATCTAGCCTTCTAAACATTTATCTTTTAATCCATGCATCCACCCACCTATGCACCCCTCATGTCACCTATCCATCCACCACCAATTCATCCACACAAATATTTACCCACGAATCCTTCCAATCATTCACCCACCCAGCTTTCCACCCCTTTCATGCCACCATCTATTCACCCATCCAACTATCCAATGACCACCCAGCAAACATGCCCTGCACACTCTCTCCAGGCCGGTTCCTGGGTCTCTCTGGCCCTGCCCCAGCCCCTCCCTGGCCAGCCCAGTCCACCTGGCCCGGCTCACTTGCTGTCCAGCAGGTCCATGATGGGCTGTAACACATTGTCAGCGTCCTGGGCCACGCTACTGCAGGCACTGGCCGGCACATTGCCTGTGCCCTTAACCTGGCTAAGGATATCACCCATCTGTTTGACACACTCTTCAATGTGCGGCTGGAAGCTGGGGACACAGAAAGGAAGGGCTCAGACCAGAGGAAGGGCTGGATGAAAACGCAAATGCTGATCTGTAGTTGTTAAGGTCATATCAGCATCACAGCATCTAATCAAGCAAGAATGAAGAATCTTAACAGCAGAACCAGGCAAAGGGATAAGACATTTGCCTGTTGTTCATTTCATTCTCAAAATCCTACTCAGGTACTATTATTGTCATCATCCCCACTTTACAGAGGAATAAAAAAATATATAAGGCTCAGAGAGGTTAAATGACTCCCCCAAGGGAGTCACTAGTCACAGCTAGTAAGCAGTAAAGCCAAGATTTGAACTCAGTCTTGTCTAACTCTGAGCCTGCAATCTTCATGTCTACATCTGCTGAGCCTCCAGATGCCCCAGGCTCAGAGGGCTGTGGGCTGTTCCCTCCCCACTGCCCCCAGCCCTGGAGATGTTCCCACCTGGTAGCAAACACCCGGCTGAGCTCGTCCAAGACGTTATTGAGTTTCACCTGAAGCTCCTTCAAGATGTCACTGGCTTCAGCATCCAACTAAGGAGAGAGAAGGGACATTAGGCCAGGTCCAGTAAGCATCCACACGTACTGGGCATTTTCCCACCTGACCCAGGGAAAGGGATCCCAAGGGGCTGGAGGGGAAACTGAGGCACAGAGAGTTGCACAGCACGCCTGGATTTAAGAGTGTGGTTGAGCTGGAATTCATCCCCAGGCCTGGTGGCATATGAGCTCGGGGGCCTGCAGGAACACACACAGTGGTAGGGATGCCCCCATCCCTCCTCCAGCCCTGCCCGGGCCTTGCCTCACCTCCTTCCCTCCCATGGCTTCGAACATCTTCTCCAGCTGAACTCGCAGCTGTTGTGTGTTGTTCATGAGAATGCAGGGCTGTGGATGGGAACAGAAAGGGGAGTCAGGCCTCAGGACCTCTCCCCAGAGCCTCCCCTACCCACCGCCAGGGACCTCGGGATGGTTTCGGGGTCTGGGTTTGGAGTAAGCTGAGGTTCCATGGGGTCACCTGCAGATGGAAGGCAGCATTTGGGCTCAGGTTTCTGGGCGCATTGTCAGGAGGGGGCATCTCTGGGGATTGGTGGGGACAAGGAGGACTCAAGTAATCTCCCAACCCCCAGGCCTGGTAGATCCATCAGAGGGGCTGGGAACTCTGGAGGTAGCACAGTTTCCTGCAGGGGCCCAAAGTTTTCCAGTTCATACCCCGAAGGCTTCATTTGCAACAGCCAACAGTGACACACTAAGGTGGGTGCCCTCACACCCAGATATACACACAAGGTCCCTCAGAGACACACAAATCCAGACAGGCACAGCTGGACACAGCCACAGACACACACTCACACCATGCACAGTCAACACAGCCAGACAAAACCTGGTGAGACACACCCACCAAACGTACACAGCCAGACACACACACACACACACGCACACTTAGACTCTCACACTACTATATGCAGTTAACTCACCCAGACAAAACATGGTCACACACACCCAGACATACACAGCATGCACAGCCAGACACACACACACACACACTCACACACACTTATACTCTCACACTGTATGCAGTTAACTCAGCCAGATAAAACATGGTCCCACACACCCAGACATGCACAGTTGGACATACACATAAGCATACACACACTCACACTACAACTGGTTAACACAGCTAGATAAAATATGAGACACACACCAAGACATGCACAGTTGAACACACATACACATACATACACTCATGCCTTACCCAATTAACACAGATGGAACATGGCTGGACACCCACACTCAGATATGTACAAATGCACACAGACAGACACACATATGCTCATGTTATACCCAGTTAACACAGCCAGATGAAACGTAATCAGATATGCACACTTAGATGTACACAGTCGGACTCACACACACATTCATGCTACACCCAGTTAACAAAGCCAGCACACTCAGATGTGCACACTCACACACACACACAGTATAACAGTCAACACAGACAACACACCATCAGTCACGTGCACTCGGATCCCATACACTCAGGCACACGCAACTAGATACACTCTGACCACACACATTCAAACAAGCACCTCTAAACACATACACAAGCCAGTCAGGTCACACACAGGTGGACACACAAAGCCCCAGGTGTCAGGGCCCTGGGAATAAGGGAACCCTGGGGATACTGAATGGGGCTGAGGAGGCGATAGGTCAGGGGCTCCCGCAGGTCACCACTTTCTCCTTCTCCTTGGAGCAGTAGGAAGCAAAGTCCTTGGAGATGATGTCTGCGTACTGGAGGAGCACATTACTGATGGTCTGGGGAAGACACAGAGTGTGGGTGAGAGGAGAGGCTGGGACCAAGGCAGCCTCCAGTCACCAGGTGCCATCAAGAGCCACTAGTGAGATCAGTGATGAGCCCAAACCTATTAGCACCTAAGATGGACCCTTGGGCTAGGCAGATTGTCCACCCACGATGACCATCAAGGCCCAGAGGGGGTGCCACTCAGTGAAGACCATCATTTTATGCAGACCCAGCTCTTTTCCTTTTTTCTTTTCGTTTCTTTTTTCGAGACAGAGTCTTGCTCTGTGGCCCAGGCTGGAGTGCAATGGCATGATCTCGGCTCACCGGAACCTCCGCCTCCCGGGTTCAAACAATTCTCCTGCCTCAGCCTCCTGAGTGGCTGGGACTACAGGCAAATGCCACCACACCCAGCAAATTTTTGTATTGGGGTTTCACCATGTTGGTTAGAATGGTCTCGAACTCCTGACCTTGTGATCTGCCCGCCTCGGCCTCCCAAAGTGCTGGGATTACAGATGTGAGCCACCGTGTCTGGCCGACCCAGCTCTTTTTCAGAGCAACCAAGCATCATATTAACCCAGCCTAAACTACAAGCATGACCTGATCTTAAATCAAAAGCCAGTTCCTACCTGCAATCCCCAAGGTCAAGATAGCCTAATGCCAATCAATCAAACCTCAACCCCAATGATCCCAACCCTCAAACTCACCCCAAGACTCACTCAAATTCTGTATCAATCTCAGCACTCACTCCAACCTCGATCCCAAATCAAGACCCAACCCAGCCTCAAACTCCAACCAAACAGCATTGCCAGCTGCACCAATGACCTCAGATCCTCAGTTCACACCCTGAAGGCTTCAAAACATTTATTCAGGCGGGAGCAGTGGTTCACACCTGTAATCCCAGCACTTTGGGAGGCCAAGGTGGGCAGATCACAAGGTAAGGAGTTCGAGACCAGCCTGGCCAACATAGTGAAACTCTGTCTCTACTAAAAATACAAAAAAATTAGCCGGGCGTGGTGGCGTGCACTGGTAATCCCAGGTACCTGGGAGGCTGAGGCAAGGAGAATCACTTGAACCTGGGAGGCAGAGGTTGCAGTGAGCCGAGATCATGCCACTGTACTCCAGCCCAGGCAATAGTGCAAGACTCTGTCTCCAAAAAAATTATTTATCCATCTAAATATTTACCCACCTATATCTATCCATCATCCATCCATCTACCCATCCACCCACCCACCCACCCATCTCAACCTGATCTCAAACCACACCTCAACTCCAACCCGAGCCTACACCTCAACTCCAATGCCAACCTCAACTCCAATCTCAATTTAAACACCCACCCCAACCCCGACCTCCATCCAAACCTCAACTCCAACCTCACCTCAACGTCAACCTCAACCCAACATCAATCCCAACGTCAATGACACCATCAACCCCAACTGTAACCTATTTCCCACTCTGACTTCAATTCCCCAGCCCTGACCGCAGCCCCCAGCCTCAACCCTACCCACTCTCCCACACCTTGGCAAAGCGTCTCATGTAGTGCCCCACAATCTGGGGGTCGGGGCACTCAAGTTTCTTGATGATTTCAAAGCTCTGGTTGAGTTGGGAGAAGACGTCCACCACGGAACAGGAGAATAGGGCATGCTCCGAGGTCTGCTGGAACTGCAGGGGAAAGAAGGCCAGGAGGAAGGAGCAGATCAGTGCCCGAGAAGCCCCGGAACCCGACTCTCCCGCTCTCCACAGGGAGAGCCAGAGACCACCTTTCCCGGGGTGAGATGGCAGAGGGCGAGGTGGACGCGGAAGCCATGGGGTGTATGGAGACATCTGGCTTGATGGAACTCACATTTAAAAAAAAAATTTTTTTTTTAAAGACAGGGTTTCACCATGTTGGTCAGGCTGGTTTCGAACTCCCAACCTCAGGTGATCCACCCGCCTCAGCCTCCCAAAGTGCTGGGATTACAGGCATGAGCCACCACACCTGGCCTGGTATGAGTACATCTTGTAGTTGATGAATAAACAAAAGATTTTAAAAACCATGAGCGAGACAAAGGTGGCGGATACCTATCAGAGACTGGCCTCATCCCAAGGGCAAATTTACCCCAAAACTGTACCCCAACGGGAAGATTAGGAACTTGGTTGTGGGTTGACCTCCTTACCCCATCCTTCTTGTCTCGCTCCAGGGCGCCATGCAGGAAATCCCGGGACACCTCCTCATTCTCGTCCAGCCACTGGATGACGAAGGGTTCAAACCATCTGCAATGAAGAGCCGGGGTGGGGCTCTGCCACCGCTTGGCTTCCTCCGCCTCTGGCTGCCTGGTTCTGACCCACTGCTAGGTGGCGCTACAGTGGCTCCTCCTCTTCCTGGAGCTCTCCCTGCAGCCTTGAGTGGCCTCCGCCCACCTCCTGCACTGAGCCTCAGCTACCTCGCTCATGAAATACATTGAGTGGCCCTTTTTACAGCAGGGCCCAGACCTGTGGGAATCCTAGTGCAGACACACTGCCCATGACAAGTGGGTTTTTTCTCTGTTTCTTGTTCTATTTTATTTTATTAGTGAGACAGAGTCTCACTCTTTCATACCTCAATCCAGGCTGGAGTGCAGGCGTGCAATCTCGGCTCACTGCAACCTCAGCCTCCTGGGTTCAAGTGATTCTCCTGTCTCAGCCTCCCAAGTAGCTGGGATTACAGGCATGTGCCACCACGCCCGGCTAATTTTTAGAATTTTTAGTAGAGTTGGGTTTTCACCATGTTGACCTGGCTGGTCTCGAACTCCTGACCTCAGGTCATCCTCCTGCTTCGGCCTCCCAAAGTGTTATGATTACAGGTGTGAGCCACTGCACCTGGCTAAGCTCTTGTTTTTCTTTCTCTCTTTTCTTTTCTTTTTTTTTTTCTGAGACAGGGTCTTGCTCTGTTGCCCAGGATGGAGTGCAATGGCATGATCTCAGCTCACTGCAACCTCTGCCTGTCAGGTTCAAGTGATTCTCCTGCTTCAGCTTCCCGCATAGCTGGGATTACAGACACATGCCACCACACCTGGCTAATTTTTGTATTTTTAGTGGAGACGGGGTTTCATGATGTTGGCCAGAGTGGTCTCAAACTCCTGACCTCTGGTGATCCACCCACCTCAGCCTCCCTAAGTGCTGGAATTACAGGTGTGAGCCACTGTACCCGGCCAATTTTTGTATTTTTGTAGAGCTGAGAGTTTGCCTTGTTGGCTAGGCTGGTCTTGAACTCCTGACCTCAGGTGATCTGCCCGCCTTGGCCTCCCAAAGTCCTGGGATTACAGACACAAACCACTGTGCTTGATTCATTCATTCATTTTAGAGATGGGGTCTCACCACCTTGTCCAGGCAGGTCTCGAACTCCTGGGCTCAAGCAAGCTTCCTGCCTCAGCCTCCCAAATTGCCAGGACTACAGGCATGTGCCACTGTGCCTGGCCATTTGGCATCTTTAACTCTCCAATTTCTCCTCCGCAAAATAGGAATTAAAATGATCCCATCTTAACTCATAGAATTGTCAGAGGATAAAATGAGAAAGTCGCATAGCTCCTGTTGCTGTTATGACTAGGAATTTTCTGGACTACAGGAGTCAATTGTTCAATGGCTGAGCCTAGAGAACACTGGGTTTGAGCCCAACCTGTGCCCCCAATGCCCAGGTAACATGAGTAGGTCAGCCCTCCCCTCTGGGTTTCCTTCTAGCTGTCAGCGCTACGGTTCTGGCTTGGGCTGGGCTTGGGGCAAGGGACTTACGCAGGGTACTCAGGCACACGGTCCTTGAAGGCGGGAAGTTCTGTCACATACTCATTGTAGAGCCATTTCACCTTGAAGTGGAGGTTCATGTAGTCGGCACTCTTGCATAGACGATGTTTGTCATGCTCTGGCCAGGGATAAAGAGGGTGGCACAGCTGGAAGGTCTGCCACCCTGTGTCTTGGCAGAGAGGCTACTCACTCTGGCCACACTGATGTCCAACTCAGGCATAAGGGTATAGGGCACTCACAGCCTTGGCGGGGGACACAGAGGTGCAACCACCTGCTGTGGCCAGGCTGGGGAACCCTGGGGTGGGAAACTCACCCTCCATGGCATACTTCATGTCTTGGGCAAACAGATTCCACATCACTTCAGCGCTGATTTTACCCACATTCAGCTCCTGGGGAAACCTGGCAAAGTCACAGAAGTATAAAGCTTTGGCAGGTGGAAGACAGATGGCATGGGCTGCTTTGTCCTTCCCTGCCCTACAGAGGAGTGTAGGATAGGGTAGAGGGGTTTGGGTTCAGGTTCCCTCATAGCCACTGCTGGCTGACTCTGCACTAGGGCTTCACTTCTCCTTGAGCCTCCACCCACTCATCCATCTGTCCTTCCATTCATTCATTCATCCACTCACGCAACTATCCACCCATACATTCACCAACTCATTTATCTATTCATCCATCTATTCATTCATCCACTCACGCAACTATCCACCCATACATTCACCAACTCATTTATCTATTCATCTATCCATTCATTCATCCACTCACGCAAGTATCCACCCATACATTCACCAACTCATTTATCTATTCATCCATCCATTCATTCATCCACTCATGCAACTATCCACCCATACATTCACCAACTCATTTATCTATTCATCCATCCATTCATTCATCCACTCACGCAACTATCCACCCATACATTCACCAATTCATTTATCTATTCATCCATCCATTCATACATCCACTCACGCAACTAACCACCCATACATTCACCAACTCATTTATCTATTCATCCATCCATCCTTCCATCCATTCATTCACCCACTCATGTAACTATCCATCCATCCACTTACCCATCTGTCTATCCATCTATCCAATCATTCCTTCACCCATTCATTCACCAACTCATGGAACTATCCATCCATCCATCCACTTACCCATCCGTCTATTTATCCATCTACCCATCCATCCATCCTTCCATCTGTTGGGAGAAGCAGCAATGGAGGAAGGGCTTACAGTGTGTCTACATAAACCAGTTCTATGTATAAAAGAAATCAGGAACAATAAACTGTGGAAAGCCGCAGGAGGCCTCTGGGGAGGAAGGCCTCTCCATGCCTCATGTTCTGGTGCAAGGTGACCTAGGTTCTGTGACCATAAATATTGTGCTCAAGGACATAAAATCTCTCTGTAGCACTATGCTATAGCCAGACTTGTAGGCTCCTTGTAAGGCCCACGTTCCAGTAGCTGCACATAGATAATAGACTAAGGATAACCACATGTTCTTGTTTTGTGAAACTCCCAAACTGCCACTGTTATCTTTAGAATGACACACCAGTTCCGGTTCACTGATTCACTCCACCATCACGTCACCCTCTCCCCACCATCACTCCATCCCTACCCTATAGATCAAAGTGATTACAGCCAATAAATAGTGTGAGAGATCAGAGCTCGGGGCTTTCACTGCCTCCGGGAACAAGTGATGGCCCCCTGGTCCCACTTTCACTCTTAATCTGTCTTTTTCTCAATCCTTTGTTGCCACCGAACTTTGGGTACCCACAGGTGATGTGGGGGCTGGTCCCCTACAGATATAAGTTTCAACTACATATAATATTTAGCAAATTCCAGAGGATATTTCTGTAAATCTGAGTAATCAATACAGTAATTATGTGTCTTAGTCTGTACAGGCTATTATTTAAAAATACCATAAACTAGGTAACTTATAAACAACAGAAAGTTATTTCTTACAGTTCTGGAGGCTACGACGTCCAAAACCAAAGCACCCACAGATTAGGTGTCTGGTGAGAGTGTCTGCTGTCTCAAGAGGGCACCTCCTTGCTGTGTTCCCACATGGTAGAAGAGGGCAAGGCAGCTCTCTGGGCTCTCTCTCAGAAGAGCACCAATCACCTCTTAATACCATCATCTTGGGGATTAGGGTTTTGATATAGGAATTTTGGGGAAACACAAACATTCAGACTATTCCATCTATAAAATTTAAATTTCCTTCAAAATGTTATACGCAAAAATGATTTTCTATCTTGGCCCACATGAAAATTATATGTTTATTTATCTTTGCATATTTTAAAAGGTTAAAAAGTACCATCTTTGAATTCACTCAACTACAAGTACTATGTATATTAGAATCAGTCATTAGAAGTGATTATCATGTAATTATTCTGTGTAATAATTTGAAGCATACAGTGCCTCAAACACTCAGTTTCCTTCAGGGTCAAGTATAACTAGCTCACAGGCTTATTGAGAGCCCAAGATAAAATACTATCAACTATTACAGAGTACTTATTTATTAAAATGCTGCAAATGAGGTGATGATGAGGACTGAGAGGACATAAAACAATCCAAAATGATGTCTCCCCCAATATTCTCTCTCTTTTCCTCTCTCTCTTTTCCTCTCTCTCTTTTCCTCTCTCTCTCTCTCACACACACACACACACACACACACACACACACACACACACACACACCACACAATCACATGATATTACAGACTATAACCTGGGAGTGATAAAGGTTGTTTAAAAGTTAATTGGCAGGTCATTAGGCTAAGATGACTCCAGCACAAACACACAAAGAGTACGAGTAAAACTGGCTAAAGAGGGGCAAATGATATTAATGCCAATTCCCTGGCTGTAATATTATACAATAATTTTGCAAAATTGATCAATGGGGGAAACCAAGCAAAGAGTACAAGGGATCTCTCTGTATTATTTCCTACAACTGCATGTGAATCCACTCCACAATTATCTCAATAAAAGTTTTTAAAATAAGTAAATGTTAATCATAAATAAGACTAAAGACTAACCATGTTATATACTATAAATATAAGTTAAATTCCCACATTGAAATATAGGAGTATTCAAATCAATTGTTTTTAAAAACAACATTATTTGTAAGAGACATATTTAAAAGAAGATAATAATTTAAAATAATACATGAAAAACATGAAAATGCTTACAAAGATTAAGGAAGTGTAACAATATTGATATAACAAAAATATAATCTGAGGGAAAAAATCAAGCAGAATAATTCATGTAGATATAAATATAAAAGGAAAGGAAAACATACAAGAACTAAATACATCTCCCAAAATAAATGAAAAACTGACAGAAATACAAAAAGAAATAGAAAAATGAATTAGTGGGATGCAATTACAACTCTCTTAGAAACAGTGAGATCAAGTAAACAAAAGTATGAGATAATTTGAATAACCAAAAAAGTCATCAGTATAGATAAGACAAAGGTATATAAAACTCTCTATCCAATTGAGCAACCACATTACTTGAAAACACATAGGAAAACAAGGATAAAATCTTACCCTCTGTTAAGCCTCAGGGAAAAAGTTCATTACTTTCCAAACAACGGAAATCACGGATACCACATTCTCTGCAAGCAGCACAATAAAATTAAAAACAAAAGCCAGAAAAATTACACACTAGAAAAGCCTCAAACACCAGATCTTCCATGAAAGAGACAAGAGCAGAAAGTGCATGTACTTAGAAATCAATTTTGAGAGCACAAGTACCAAAACCTACAAGTTCTACATTAGTCACTTGCAAGATAAGCCCAAGACGATGCTCAGAGAAACGTTTACAGATGCATAGATTAGAAAAGGCTGAAAATAAAAGAAGGATACAGTTCAGAATGCTATTGAATTAGCAATAAAAGACTGTTTTAAGATAGAAAAAAGCGAAATTAGAAACTTAAAAAACAATAGACATAGACATCGTCATTAAAACTTTGAAAGGACTAAAAACATAAACCTTAGGCAGGCCTAAACAACAACAAAGTGAAAACTCACACACGTTTGAAACAGGAAAAGTCAAATTAAAGAAATGGGAGATTATTTTAATTACATTAATAGGTATAATTTATAATAAACTTGAGGTTTTATATAAAACATGATTTTCTAGGAAAGACAATCCATGAAAAACATTAAAAAGGTATCAAAGGTATAATCTTTTAAAATGATACAGGGTCTTATCAGGAGTTTTTAAGGACAAATTTTAATAAACTTTCAAATACCTGAAAATTCCAACGTCACTAAGCTCTTCCAGAACACACAGAGGTGAAATAAAACCGTTTTTAGCTCACTTTATGCAAACAGATTAACCCAGTGCCCCTGAATCAAAATCAGAACAAGAGAGCAAAGAGGGAGAGCAAGAAGGAAAAAAAAGATGGGATATTATAAGATTTAAATTGCAAAAATCCTAAATGAAATTTTTGCAAATGGAACCCATGAGTATGTAAAAAGGGTTTATCTCAGCAATGCAACTAGGATACTGTATTAAATCTCTTAATGTAGCAAAATATATTTAAAGACAAAAAAGCTGTGTGATCCCTATAATAGTTAAAATTTTTAAATGAAATTCAGTACATAGTTTTACTATGAAAAACTAGTAAACTAGGTAGAAAAGAAAACCTTAATGAGATCAAGTGAATCTGCCAGAACCTATGGTAAATAACAAAATTCATAGAGAAACATTATTAGTATTCTCATTAAATATATGAATAAGATAAAGGAACTTGCTAATACCATTATTATGTGATATCATAATGTAGATTCCAGAAAATGTGGTGAAAAAGAAATTAAATAGATAAATGAAAAGGTAGAAAGATGTTAGATCATATTGATATAGACACTACATTTGCTAAATTAAATTTCACCCAAAACAGTAACATGGAGAATAGATAATAAAATGCTTCCTATTCACAACGCAAGATGTTTAACCTGAACTTCTATTTTATTAACTAAAGCAAAACGGTACAGTGTTTGATTTTCTGCTCTTGCATCAGTTTGCTGAGAATTCTGGTTTACAGGTTCAACCATGTCCCTGCAAAGGACAGGAACTCGTCGTTTTAGCAGGTACTTCTTTACTTGTGTCTGTCTTCCTCTTTAGCCTCCTTCCTTACCCTTCCCTGCCTCTTATTACACAAGACAAGAACTTCATTCAGTGGGACATTTCCTTCCTCCATGCCTTTGCTTTAACTGTACTTAGAACACCTTACTCTCTCCACTCCCAGTGGCTCTCTCTGGGAAAGTCTTACACGTTGTTTGGAACTTGGTTTTAAAGTCATTTTTTCTCAGAACCTGCTAATACTAGATTAATTATTGCTGTAGTGCACTGACTAGCAAAGCACCCCAACAGACTTTGCTTGGGGGTTTGCTCAAATATTGCCTTTTCCAAAATCACCCACCCCTGCTGAGCAGGTGCAGGAGCTGGTGTCAGTGCTTTTGGGCACTGGCAGGAGTGAACTTTGTACTGGCCTTGTGACAGCATCTGGGGGTGGGGGATGGACACTTAGTTTGCTCGTTTAATTGTTTGTCTCCTTGACTAGACCTTCAGTTCTGTGGTCTGGCTGAATGCAAAAAAAAGACTTCATCTTTTCCCCCTGGTTTTGTATTCAGCCAGCCCATCACCAGGCACCTAGGAGGCAACGAGTAATTATTTGTTGAGTGAATATTAAGTGATTGAATTCTATCCATGATTTAAAATATATTAGCATTCTTTCTTCTTTCATAATGAAACAGATTTAACATTTGGTCAAAAGAATTCTGTCTGTTTAGCATAATAATAACAATTTGTTGAATGTTTTATTGTATACTAGGCACTGTTCTAAATATAGTCCGTTCTTTTATAATGAGATATTTGCATTGCAAAAAATCACTATATTATGCAAAATCATGTGATAAAAAAAACTATGGAAAAAATGGGGTTGAGCTACAACACTCAAGAACTGCATCAGTAACACATAAAAAAAGTTAGAAAACCAATAAAAATGAGGCAAGCTTTTACCTATATTGGATGATGAAGAAACACATACTAGAATAAATCTGGGACTTCAACAAGAAGTTTCCTTGAGGAATTGGGCTTCAGAAGGGGCTGCTGGCCTGAGTTATTTTGGATAAATCAGGAGTATCTAAGAAGGAGGAGTATCTGAAGTGGAAAGGAAAATGGAAACACTAGATGTGGCTCATGATATGTGCAGTGAACTAACAGAGAGGGCAGCTGCTTGAGGGTGTATTTATGCGTGCCTGTCGTACGCATGTACAGGTGTGTGCGTGCAAACATTTTGTATATTTCCACATTAACCCCACCCAGCCAAATGCAGGTTTCTGTGCTTATCTAGCATTTCTCATGAATAAAATTATGCACACAACAATGCAACGCTCGAGTGAATGCTCAAATTGTTCCCTAATGAATTAACTATATGGGGCCAAATTCCCATTTTCAAAACAAGTGTTATAGCAGAACTGACAATAAGTTAAATTTTTAAATTTATAATCCTGCTACAAAGCCAAAAATGTTGGTACTGTATGTGTCTCCATTTTGTAGATGAGGAAATTAAGGTATATAGAAAGTTGAACTAATTTGCTCAATATACACATTTAATAACTAACAGAGACCAGATAACAGCATAGGCAATCTCTTCCACATCTCTGGCTTGTAACTACTATATTAGATCACTGTACCTTCTAATAGTGTTTATTAGAACTTATATTTCACTCGTACTGGACAATACTTTCCATGGTCTGACTTCTTGACAACTAACATCCAAATAAAGAATGAAGAATCTGATAACTCATTTGCTTCTCTTTCTATCTAAAGCTCTGGAGTTATTTGGCCCCACCCACTGATGTCAGAGGATGTAAAGAAAGAGAATAAGTTTTGAGTCAGACAGGTGACAAATCCTGGTTCTTCTGGTTTATGGTCTTTGAAGGCAGGACAAGTCAGCTTCAATGAGTCTATCTCCTTGTCTGTAAAATGGGGATGCTAATTCATACCTCGAAGTATTCAAACACTTCGAGGTATGAATTAGCATCCCCATTTTACAGACAAGGAGATACCTGGAAAAAGGGCTAGTAAAGTCTCCCCAGTCCTCCTCAATGCCTTGTTAACTGCTGAAATTCCACATGTAATGATTAGGATTTTCCAAATTAACTATTGCTTTATTCATAAAGTAAGCATAATCTACCAGGTTTCTAGAAATTTCCTTTAAGTAAATTTTTCGGCTGGGCATGGTGGCTTACGTCTGTAATCCCAGCACTTTGGGAGGCCAAAGTGGGCTGATCACAAAGTCAGGACATCAAGATCATCCTGGCTAACACAGTGAATCCTCGTGTGTTATTCAAAAAATCAGCTGGTCATGGTGGTGTGCGCCTGTAATTTCAGCTACTTGGGAGGCTGAGGCAGAAGAATTGCTTGAACCCAGGAGGCAGAGGTTGTAATGAGCCTAGATCATGCCCCTGAACTTTAGCCTGGCAACAGAGTGAGACTCCATCTCAAAAAAAAAAAAAAAAAAAAGGAGAAGGAGAATCAATGCAGGAAGGCGACCAAGTTTTCTTTCTTCACAACTTTGCCTAGAGCTGGCTGTACCTGCAGTTCTGGTGTGGTGCTAGATCATCTCCTTCCTGGCCCAAGCTTTGATGTAATGATAGCTTCCGGTGCATACGAAAGCCAAAGCAATACGGGGGTACGAATATAATGTCAATGAAATTATTTTCCATGCATAGAGTATTCTTAACTTTTTCAACACAATTATACACGAGTTACCTCATTTTACCCTGACAAATATGGTGAGTGGGTTTGTATGATTCTCATTTAACAGCTGGAGACTCTGAAGCACAGAGCTTAGGTTTGTGGATTTTCAGATAACTTAGAACTCATTAGTGGCAGTGGGCAGGTCCAGAAACTAGATCTCCTGTCCCTGATTCCACTGGCAATGTCAATTATTCTACAGTTTCTTCCTAAAAAAAGAATAATTTACTATTAAATCTCTCATTGGTTCAAAATCCTTTGTAACCAACTAAAATGTACAAACACTGTAATAACTGTAAGATTGCAAAGATGACTACAGGCCCCAAATTCTATGAACCTACCACATAACATGAGGGCTTAAGGTATTTTTATCATCTCCTGAAACCAGATTTCATATTATGAATTGACTTAAGCACTGTGCCCCAAATTTACTTAAGTAAATTCCAAAATATTCTTGTCTCAAAACAAGAAAATCAGAGTTAGAAAACCCATTAAGTAAGTGAAGGGGTATCAGGTGTGTGGAAGGAGTTTAAGAGTAAAGACAGTAATACATTTGCGCAATAATTATAAAATAGAAAAACTGAAAGAAACAGAATTATTTTCTATAATAGTTTAAAAGATTGAGAGTCAAGGTGAGCTTGAGCCCAAATTAGCAGGGTAACTGACAAAGAATGTGCTATGCATTCTAGAAGTTTTCTATTCAGCAAATAGAAGTTGGAAGGGGACAGTATTTTCTAACATGTATTTTATTAAATGCTGATTTCTTAAGACTTTGTGGGAAATGCTTGGTGGAATAAAATTAGATGTATTTCTTTACTGTTGAAATTTTTAATGTCTTTATTATGAAGACATACATGATGGATCTCTAAGAAGGGGATGACAATAAACTCTTTCCAGAATGTTTCTCTCTCTCTCTTTCTCTAGATTTGTGTTTAAAGAATATACTTTTAGAAGTCTCAGCATACAGGATTGAGAAAAATGAGAACCAATTAATTCCATCTTTCTTAAAACTGTTTCCATGGAGTCCAGATGCTTGATAATAACTCTGCCTGAGTTTACTTCTCTTGCCATGGCGTTGTGGACTTGAGCTTTTCATCTACATTTCAAAGTAACACAACACAAATGAATACGCTATTTATCCATGTGCAAAGAGCCAGCCTCTCTGCTACTGATGAAAATAACCCAAGCACTGTAATTGTGCACTCCTGGTCTTTAGACTTGGATGTGTCTGGGATTAGTGTGGCTGCCTGATGGGTGATGTTTTAGGGGCTCTTAATCATTATTTCACTGTTTAGTATAATACTTTCTATCTCCAGTATTGGTCTGTGTGCTTCCTCTCAGCTTTTGAACAGGTGCGATGCAATTTAAAACTCATCCTGAATAGTGAAATGGACAAAATGAGTTTTCTGTAAGCATGAAAGGCAAATTGGATAAATGGACTAGCCTAGCCTGGGAACTAGAACTTCAATGAATTTTCCAGCTTCAAATAGAACTAATGCTATTTCACAGCAAGTTACTCTTCTCGTTCCATTTCGGTAGTAAGAATCCTGAATTTAAAATTAGCATGAAAAAGCACTTTCTTGTAGATAGATTCCTGCTTCAGGCTGCATTAATGCTGCAGAAGCTTTGGTTCAGCAAGAGCCAACTGAATAAAAAAGTACCACCCTCGGGGTCAAAGAATGTTTCTTTTTTCCTTGCCATCATCTGACTGCTGGGTGCTCCTAAAAGTATCAGGGAAAAGAAATCTTTTCTCTTCTTTCCAGGGAAAAAGAAATTCTAGAATCAAGAGTAGCCATTTAAAAACTGACCTGTAAATCTCCTCATTAAAGTTGGAGGGCAGAGCTTTTGAGGGAGAAAGTGCAGACTATGGTCAATGTTCACTTTGCTCTTTCCTGGAGCTCTGCAGGAAAATGTGACCTCTCCAAGGCAAGGAAGTAATAATCCCCTCCAGTCAGACCAAGAGACAGAAATGTGAGCATTTTCTTATTCTAGGGTGCTGTCTAAAATGCCTCAATGCCTCTCAAAGAGCTGTAAAAGAAGAACTAAATAAATATACAAATAGAAATTAATGAAACAGAAAATAGAAAACCAGTAGACCTGATAAACAAATCCAGTGGTTCATTCTTTGAAGATACTAATAAAACACAAATAGTGAGGCTAATCATAGTCTCTGGTCAAATGTCACATCCTCAGACAAACCTTTTTGAATTTTCTGAATTTGTTCTGCCTGTTTTCATCACTTACTCATTCCTTTCCCTTGCTTAATTTTCTTCATAGAGTTAAAATTCCATTGTATAGCTAATTGTGACTTTTTTATTAAGCTCCCTATTTCTGCACTATCATCTCCAAAATGAAAGAGACTTTTTCTGTCTTGTTCACAAAAATATCCTCCGCACCTATTAATTGCTGTGTATAGACTATAATAGGAGCTTTATAATTATAGTTGATTAGATAAATAATAAAGAAGAAAAAGAAAACGTGTTTAAAATAAACATGAGAAGGCAGATGATAGAAATCTATGCAGTTCTTCCAAGATCATACATATGGAGATAGATATATAGAGATATATACCAAAGGAGATATATATATATATGTATATATATGTATATATACATACATATTTATATATGAATATATATATATAGTCTATACATGATCTTGGAAAAATTGGATAATATTATATGATATATATACATATATATAAATCTACATCTATCAGTCTATATGTGATCTTGAAAAAAATTGAATATATAGAAAATAATAAAGTCATAGGTTAGTTATATTTTATATTAGTAAGTCCCACATAAATTAAACATTATTATCTTAAACAAAATATTAAGATATATATGACATATGACTATATAATCTTGGGTGTTGAGCTGGAAAGGTCTTTATAAAAATTATCCTAGAGCAAGTGTACAGGAAAAGATTGGTAGTTATGAATGTATTAAAACAAAAAGAAAAGCAAAATTTTAGACACAAATAAGTGGAGAAAGTATTTGCAGTGTACTATACATATACTATAATGAACAAAGGGTTAACATTTTAATATAAAAGAGCTTTTAAAACTCATGAAAAAGATGAGCACTTCTTTTAAAAGAAAATATATAAGCAGGTGCTATGGTTTGAATGTGTCCTCTCCAAAATTCAGATGTCGCCAATGTGCTAATAATAAGGAGTGGGGCCTCTCCAAGGTAACTAGTTCCTGAGGGCTCTTTCCTCATTAATGGGACAAAGGCCTTTATAAAAGAGGCTTCATCCAGTGTTCAGCTAGCTTGCTGTCTTGCCCTTCTGCGTGGTGCCATGTGAGGATGCTGCAAGAAGGCCCTTACCAGATGCCAGCAAATTGATCTTGGACTTCCCGACCTCCAGAACTACATTTCTACCTCCAGAACTCCAGAAACACACTTCTGTTCTTTAAACATTATCCTATCTCTGCTATTTTGTTATAGCAGCACAAATGGACTAAGACAGTGGGTAATTTGCCAAAGAAGAAATGCAGATGGCCAGTATACACACTAAAGTTAGCAAATAAAAGCAAGCTCAAGGCAATTCCGTGTTCATCTATGATAATAGCCAAAAAGGTGGCCAGAAAGGGAAATACTCTGTTTTGGTGAAGACACAGACAAAGAGCTATTAAATAGTTTCCATGGCTGAGAAATTGATTGAATCATTCTGGAAAAGAGTCTCCCAGTTACATATCACAAATCTTAAAATTGGTAACACCTATGCAATAGCAGTTTTACTTCCAGACATTTACCGTGAGAAAATACTAAAGAAATGTGCTAAGATTTAGTTACAAAAACAAAAACAATTTTGCTTATAGTAGCCCTAAATTAGAAACAAATTAAATATCTAGCCATTTTGAATTCATTAAACAAATCATGGTATATCTGTATGATTTAATTTGAATTCGCCATTTATACAGGTGATTTATACAGTCATTAAAAAAATGGGAACTACTATAGGAAAGACATGGAATCGGCCTAGATGTCCATCTATGGTGGACTGGATAAAGAAAGTATGGTACATATATGCCATGGAATACTACATAGCCATAAAAAAGAACAAAATCATGTTCTTTACCACATCATGGATGCAGCTGGGGCCCTTATCCTAAGACAATTAACGTAGGAACAGAAAACCAAATGCCACGTACTCTCACTTATAAGTGGAAGCAAAACATTAAGTACACATGGACATAAAGAAGGGAACAACAGACACTGGGGCCTACCCAAGGCAAGAGTGTGGGAAAGGGGTATGGGCTGAAAAACTACCAACTGGGTACTGTGCTGACTACCTGGGTGATGGGATCATTTGTGCCGCAAACCTCAGCATCATGAAATTTATCCATGTAACGAGCCTGCTCATGTATCGCCTGAACCTAGAATAAAAGTTAAAAAATATTGTGGACTACATATTAGATGACATTGAGGAGCTGCTACAGTAACTCCCCCTTATTTGCTGTGGGGGTCGAATAAGACAGTGCAGGTACCAGGCTTCCCACAGTGTCTGGCACAAACCAAGTACCTCCCCAGAATCTAGAATTTTGCAAAGTCATAGCAGGAACTCAGCAAGGCACTTGGAGAACTGGAGGCCCTCTGCCAGCATGACCACTTTGGCTCTGAAAGGTTAGCTCCTTTCTTCCAACAGAGGCCTGAATCTTGATGAGGCAGAACTACTAAGGCTTGGGTAGGACCTAACACCAGAGGGGAGAACCCCTAGCTGTAGGAAGAGAGCCAGATGCCAGCACAGGGTGCTGCTTAATGGGTAAGAGTGTATTTAATAGAGAAGAAAAATGCTTCTTTCAAAATTTTGCCTGTGACAAAGAGGAATAAGCTTCCCCTGTTGCCTGCAATAACTCGAATGGGGGTAGTGACTGGGCAGGAGTTTGACTGATTTTAGAGCCTGCTCTCTAAGCCACTGGCTCCTCAGGACTCACTCTTGGTTTTCCTTCCTGAAAAATCATTTTCATTTAAGTAGGACTTTACTGCTGAATGCAAAAGGCAGACTAATGCAAAAATTAACTAACAAGCGCTCTCTATCTTGCAGTTAACTCTTGGCCTACAGAGTATCCCTTTTAAACAGGTCCCGCCAGACTCCTACAGGGAAATTTATCCTGCAGTTGTTTTCCAGCTCAAGTGAACATTCTGAGTCTCTGATTCCTTTCTTTCCCATCAGATCCTCAGGAAGCACGGCTTAATCAATGAAAAGAATTAGAAGGTGAAATAGGAGGATCAATGAAAGATAGGAAAAAAATATTCTTGGTCTGTTTCAAATTGGACTTAATAAAACCCCAAATGCTGCAGATAAGCAGAAAAAAAGGAGTCCAATTTATTCTTCTTTTATGTAAAACATTTAAACCAATATCCAAAGAATTGGGTACTAGACAGACAGTTGTAGCTTCTAACATAGGCTTTTCAATACAACATGCTTGGGGGAAAGATTTGGTTCTTTTAGTTCTATATGGTGATGCTGTTTCTTCAGCATGAGATCACTATTTCTTTGGTGAATGAATACTGCCAGTTTAACCCAATTGAGATCATAGAAGTAATGCTGCACAGCTTCTCTGTTTTAGCTATTCCTTCATTTAAGCATATTTTTCCTAACAAATAAGAGAGGTTTAATTTTACAAATAATGTAGGAAAGTGCAGTTCAAGTTTGTCATTCTGTCTCCAGTCCTCCACCCACATCCTCTGACATTTTAGCCACATCTTTAATCTGTAGGGATGAGAAACAAGGACCCTGTGAATAACCTGTGAAAGGAAATCGGTGCAGAATAATGTGACCATCCAGACATACCACTGTGCCTTGAACAACAGAACCAAGGGCAGTGTGTTAGCCTGGTGGTTTCCAATCTTTTTGGCACCAGGGACTGGTTTTGTGGAAGATAATTTTTCCATGGATGAGGTTGGCATGGGGAATGATGGTTTTAAGATGAAACTGTGATCATTAGTTAGATTTTCATAAGGAGCACACAACCTACATTCCTCGCCTGTGCAGTTCATAATAGGGTTTGCGCTCCTATGAGAACCTAATGCTGCTGATGATCTGACAGCAGGTGGGGCCCAGGCAATAATGCCCTCTTGCATGCCTCTCACCTGCTGTGCAGTCTGGTTTTTTTAACATATGAGAAATACATTAGAAAAATGAACACAGGAGATGAACAGGAAATTCATAAGCAAAAAATGCAAAACTTAAATACATTATTAAAAGCCATTTATCTTAAAAGTTATTACTTTGTCATTAAATTGGCGTATTTTAATCAATGAATAATGAGCATTAGAAAAATTATTTCTACTGGGAATGTAAATTCAAACAATATTTCTGGAAGGCAATCTCAGACTTATACCCAAAGCACAATTCCTTAAAAATCAATAAATTGGACTTCATCAAAATTAAAAACTTCTAATCTGTTAAGGTGGATGAAAATATTTGAAAACCACATATTTGACAAAGGACTCATACCGAGAATATATAAAAAACAATCAAAACTCAAAGTTAAAAAAAAATTCAATGAGGAAATGTACAAAAGATAAAAGCAAACATTTTGGCTAAGAGAATATATGGTTGGAAGTAAACTCATGAAAAGTGCCTAACATCACTAGCCATTAGGGAAATGTAAAGTAAGACCATGATAAAGTATCATGACACAGCTATCAAGATGTCTAACATGAAAACTAATATAACACCAAATGCTGGTAAGTATGCAGAGAGATTGAATCATTCATATACTGCTGGTGGAATTGTAAAATGGTACAGTCACTCTGGAAAACAGTGTGGCAATGTAGTTATAAAAAGTTGACATGCGTCCAGGCGCGGTGGCTCACATCTATAATCCCAGCACTTTGGGAGGCTGAGGTGGTGGATCATGAGGTCAAGAGATCGAGACCATCCTGGTCAACATGGTGAAATCCCGTCTCTACTAAAAATACAAAAATTAGCTGGACATGGTGGCACATGCCTGTAGTCCCAGCTACTCAGGAGCCTGAGGCAGAAGAATTGCTTGAACCCAGGAGGTGAAGGTTTCAGTGAGCCGAGATCGCGCCATTGCACTCCAGCCTGGGTAACAAGAGTGAAACTCCATCTCAAAAAAAAAAGTCAACATGCTCCTACTATAGGATCCAGCATTGTGCTCTTGGGCACTCATCCCATAGAAATGAACATCATGTTGTAAACCTCAAATATACACAGTAAAGTTTATTTTAAAAAAAAAAATGTTTTCCATACTTTGGGATGCCAGGGAAGGAGGCTTACTTGAGGCCAGGGGTTTAAGATCAGCCTGGACAACATAGTGAGACTCTATCTTTACAGAAAATAAAAACATTAGTAGTGCATGGTGCATACACCTGTAGTCCCAGCTACTTGAAAAACTGAGGTGGGAGAATCGCTTGAGCCTGGGAGTTCAAAGTTACAGTGAACTATGATTACACCACTACACTCCAGCCTAGGTGACAGAGTGAGACCCTGTCTCTTTAAAAACAAACAAAACAAAGGTATTTGTAACAGCCAAAGCTGGAAACAAACAAAATATCCCTCAAGAGGTGAATGTTTAGACAGATTATAATACATCTATTCCTTGGAATACTGAAATACTGATAAGCAATAAAAAAGCAACGAACTATTGCACATAACAACTTTGATGAATTTCAAAGGAATTGTACTGAGCAAAAAAAGCCAGTCCCAAAAGATCACAAACTGTATGATTCCATTTATGTCACATTCTCAAAATGGCAACATTACAGAGATGGAAACCAAATTAGTGATTGCCTGAGTTTACGGATGGCTGGTGAAAGAGGGGTAAATGTAAAGAACTAGAAAGGGGGACTTGAAGGAATCATGTAGCGATAGAATCCTTTTGTATCTTGATTGTGGTGATGGTTCCGTAAACACAAGTGTGATTAAATGATATGATCTGGTTATTTTGATGCCCAGACTCATTGATCAGCTTAGTTGTTTCAAGTTCCTTTCATACCTAAGAAAATCCCTTCCCAGACTTTGTTGGCAATGGCCTGTTGAAAAGACAACCTCCATACTTTACACATAACATAAATTAGAGAGCATTTATTATGTTTATGGTGAACATGAATAAGATATAGATTACAACTTTCAGGAAATAAACAATGTCAGGAAAGATCTGATCCTGAGTAGGCCAAACAATCATGGTGATTGAAAAGTATGATTATTAAAACTGCCCACTGATTTGACTATGTTCTTCATATACATGATTTTCTCTCTTGACAGCTGTTCCTTGGGCAACAAAGGGAGAAGCGGTAACTCTCTTTCGGAATCATTATCTAAGCTACAGAGGGAGCTGGATGTAGAAACTCTATCTTTTTAATCAACACGTAAAAGTTGCATATAGTTAAGGTGTACAACTATGATGTTTTGCTATATGTGTACACTGAAGAGTGGCTAAATCAAGCTGTTTAACACATGCATCACCTCACACACTTATCACTATTGTGTGGTGAGAACATTTAAAATCTACTCTGTTAGCAATTTCAAGTATACAATATATTGTTATTAACTCTGCAATAAACAGTAGATCTCTTGAACTTACTTATCTTGATTTATTCCTTCAGATATTTTTTATCTAAAATTTTGTGTTTTGACTAACATCCGAGAATCCCCTCAACCCCCACTTCTGGTAACCACCATTTTACTCTGTTTCAATGAGTTTGACTTTTGTAGGTTCCATGTACAGATGCTTCTTGACTTATGGGATTATGTCCTGATAAAACCATTATAAGTTGAAAGTATCATAAGTTGAAAATGCACTGAATATACCTAACCTACTAAACACCACAGCTTAGGCTTGCCTAACTTATAAACATGCTCAGAACACTTACATCAGCCTACAGTTGGGCAAAATCATCCAACACAAAGCCTATTTTATCGTGAGGTGCCGAATATCTAAATGCAATTTATTAAATACTGTACTAAAGTAGAGTTTCTAGTGGATTTGTATTGCTTTTGCACCATTGTGAAATTTAAAAAATCCTAAGTCAAACCATTGTAAGCTGGGGATCATCTGTGTGAGATCATGAGTTATTTTCCTTCTGTTAAACGTTTATTTCACCAAAACTCTTGATGTCAATAAAATCATCTATAAAATAATTCTACAGATAGGCAACCAAACATTTTTAGATACCCCTCACTGGTATTTCTACACAATTTTTCAGCATATGCTTTCTCAAATATTGCCTCATTTCATTGCTCTACTAGTTCTGCAATGTCAATATTCTAATCCTTGCCTTACAGATGAAAAATAAATGGCTCCAAGATTGAGGCTTAGTATTACACAATTAGCAAGTTGAAAAGTCAGGCAAGGCTCAGAGCCAGGCTTTAAAATTCCATCCAGTGTTTGATCCACTAGACCAATGAAAGAAATTAAAATAAGATGATTAACTTAAGTAATGCTGGACAGGCCATGTGGTTTAGGGAGACAGTCACTAGACTGAAGAGGCACTAGATGTGGTTCTATGCAGTAGCCGGCTCTGTGACCTTGAACATGACATTCAACTCTCCAGCAACGTGATTTCATCATCTGCAAAAATGAGATGGCTAACATCTCTAAGATGCTTTTTTTTTTAATCTCTAAAATTGTTTACTTTGATAAGGAACATTGGCCTTCTATTTTGACAACTTCTATTCCTAAAAGAGGATAGATGGTCAATCTCTGAAATATAAAAGTGCAGTAACATTTAGGGCATATTTACCTGTCTACAGAAATCACTAACACGATTTTTGCAAAATTACAAAGAAGAAATGGCCATTTAAAAATATTTCTTATCAACCAATAAATCAATAAAACTTGAAACCCAAATTGAAGGCAGGCTTAATGCAATAAAATACAGTCTGTTAGGTTTTGAGCCAAGAATATAAAGTTCAGGTGCCTATTTAAAGACCTGGCAAGCACAATAGCTCAAATCACTAATGTGGAGAACACTCTGAAACCAAATCCCTTCTTGCAAATCTGGGGGAAATTATATTTCCAATGACAATTGGCACATCCTTTAGCAACTAATTGCCTACTCATTCAGTAATTCTCCAGTTCTCCAGTTAAAATTCCTCATCTTTAATCCTTAAGATGCAGGCAGGAAGTGTTTCAGCAGGGAAATCAGAAAAAAAAATGCAGAGGAGTTCAAATGAGACCTGATTCGTGCCATTAGAAAAATGATTCAGCAGGAGGTAAAACTAAATTATAAGAACCCTGAGGTTAGCAAGTTCTCACAGGCTTAGTGCATCAGAGTGCTGTCATCTCATTAGGTAGCAAATCATGCCAATAAATTAATTAGCATTTTCATACTTACTAATACTAAAAGAACCTCAAGAAGTTCCCTTCAGTGTCTTCAGAAATCTAAATCTTACAACGATTTAGATCCACCTCCATTCCAAGTATCTACCAAATAGAGCTTAAGCCACAAGCTAATCCTGGTCACTCTTACAGTAGAGCATAGGGGTGAACAATCATCTGTATTTGGATGATGACTGCAAACACTGCAGGAGAGCCGTAGATGACTGGGATTCATGAATAGTAGAGACTAGAAGACATTTAGAAGTCGCCCAACCCAATACTTCCATTTAACAGGCTAATCTCAGGGCCAGGAAAGTGAAGTTCCTTGCCCAGTTCAACCAGAAGATTTATGCTGTGTTCTCCCTCCACAGTCAACATTCTCCCAGTTAAACTGACTGTGAGTATACCACAGAAGACATAGTATTTTCTCTTCTAGGTTTTTTTAGAGGAGTGGTTTTTGTTCATCATGAAAAAGAAAGACATCAGAGAGTTCATCGCTTTAGAAGCCAGAGGAAGAGCAATGTGGAGGTTTCAGCCAAAATGTGGCTAATTTAAAAGAATATACATAGGTAGATAGATAGATAGATAGATAGATGCACAAGCATTGTTGAATATTTGTTTTTTGGTTTGTTTTTTGTTCTTACTCTGTCATCCAGGTTGTAGTGCAATGGTGCTATTTTGACTCACTGCAACCTTCACCTCCCAAGTTCAAGCGAATCATGTGCATCAGCCTCCTGAATAGCTGGGACTACAGGCATGCACCACCACACCCAGAAAATTTTTCTGTTTTTAGTAGAGACAGGGTTTCACCATGTTGGCCAGGCTGCTCTTGAACTCCTGACCTCACGTGATCCACCCACTTCGGCCCTGCCAAAATGCTGGGATTACAGATGTGAGCCACTGTTCCTGGCCACATTGTTGAATATGTGGACATGCTTTACAGAAAGGATCAGCCAGTGTTTATGCCTGGAGAAGACACCTTTCCTTTTGTTGAAATGATTGTTCAATAAAAAACAGAAGTAGGAAAGAGCATTTGGAATAAACATACCAGGGCTTGAATTTGGTTGTGTGCCTTTCTCAACAGTGTGTCCTTGAACAGTTTCAGAGTTAGTTTAGGGATTAAATAAGCTGATATTCAAAATGCCTACATAAGTGCCTGGCAACCTGGCAGGCAATTAACTCTTTCCCACAAAACAAATATCTTATTTGCATTTAGGAAAGACTGCAGAGTCAGCATGGAACTCCTTCCAAGTTCTCCCTGCCAGTGCTGCAGGACAAGTGGCATGGAACAAGCAGGAGAATCTGCATAGGTGCTGGATCCCAAGCAAAAGGGACATCCACTTTTAAGGCACTGTTTTTGGATTTGATGTCAATGAAGCCAGATGAAAGGAAAATGCTGATAACTACTTCATAGATCCTCATACTGAGGATCTAGCTGGCTAGATGCAGCTAGAAATAAAAGCTGATCCCAGTAGATGCCCTTTCACAGCTTCTAACATAAAAGAACAAGAAATAGAGGCATGACTGGGCCTTAGAAGAAAAGGAATCAGAGCACTGGGAGCTCAGTTCTCTAACACAGGTCAAAAGAGCTGTGCCAGGTGAGTGCTGTTTGACCTTAGAAAGATAGCAGTCAGCTAAATTTAGATCACTCACACAACATCCCCTAAACAGCTAAGATCACCAGGAAGTGCAAATAATGCCATGCATAACTCATGCCTTCAGCATTACTTAAAGGTAGAGGCTATTACCAACTTCCAATTACTTGTAAGCAGCGAAATAGACACCAAATTTCAAAAAAGCCTGAGCTCCAGCTGCTACTCCAAGCAGAGAAGGATCAGGGGACAAACAGTTAAGAGACTCTGAAAAGAGGAGCATGGAAGAGAGAGACAAACTAGAAAAACCTTCCGCCCCATCTCCCCAAGAAAGAAAAAAATCTAAGTGCTAAAATACGCAGCACAGGCTGGAGGTTTGGCATTTCACAGTTATCAGCCACAGGGAAGTAGCTTCAAAGTGGGTGGGACTGGTAGTAGCAGCCTGATAGAAGCATGCTCCCAGGGGAGAAGGAGATAGAGATAATGTGGCCCCCTTAAAGAATGTAGCAATGAAGGGAAAAAAGAAGTAAAAGAGGAAATTAAAGATCCTGGAGAAATTAAAGAGAACCAAGTCAAGGCATGGCAACCTTGCCCTTTCCTTCCCCAACATCATCCATAGAATAAAATTCATTTTACTGCACAGGCTATAAAATGCTAGGAATAGGAGGAAAAAAAAAACAACAACTGTACACAGTGTTCCTAAAAAAAGAAAACAGAAAATAAAAATTCCCCCACAAAACATCAGTCAAGAGGCACAAGAGAGCACTAACATGATACTTCAAACTGAATTAAATATCTCCAAATAAGCATCTTAGAAATACTTTTTACATTCTTAGAATTCGAAATTCAAAAACTAAGATTACAAATATGCAAAACACAGAAAGAAATGGAACAAGAGCTAATCAAGATCAAGACAAAATTAAAAAGGCAAAAAAAAAAAAATCCACTCAGAAATGGAGAATAAATTACCAAGTCCCCAAGGGAATAGAGTAAAAAAGAATAATACAGAATAATGAAAAAAGGCAGGTAAACAACTAAGATTAAAAACGAATAAAGAGGTAAAAGGGGGTAGAGAGAAAGTAGTTGAAAATCAGAATAAAAAGAATATTCAATATATGTAATTGGAGTCCTTGAAGAAGAAACATGAAGCAATGAAACAAAACTAATATTTGAAACTATAATTCAAGAAAATGTTTTAGAAATAGAGAAAATCAAATCTATATATTGAATGGACACACGTTATACGTCAGAAAAATTATTCTACATGATCAAATCTAAGACATAGTCTAGAAAAACAAGTAGATCTTAAAGGCAATAAAAAAATTATCTGGGCTCCAGACAAAAAGAACAAGCAAGCAATAAGAAGAAAGTGAGGCTGACATGTGACTTCTCAAGAGAAATGCACAAAGCATGGAAACAGCAGAGCAGTATTTTCAATATACACAAAGAGACAGAAGGAAGGAAGGAAGGAAGGAGGAGAGAGAGAGAGAGAAGCCAAGGATTGTATTTTATCACAAATATTTGCAATTAACTTTATTATTAAAACACTTCTACTAACCACTATAGTTCTATGAATCCAGGCATCACACCCACTATTCTAGTATGATCAACTCATACATCTTCTGTGAAAAAATGTTCTACCTCTGAAATTAGCTCTATGTATATGACATATCTCAATGTCCATTCTAATGTCTAGTATTCCACCACAAAAAATAGGAAATATGTCTAACAAAAGAGTGAATTATAGAGGTTTGAATGTGTCCTCCAAAAATATGCGTAGGAAACTTAATCCCAGCTGCAACGGTGTTGGAAAGAGGAACCTATTGAGATGCAACTAGGCTATCAGGGTTCTGCCACCATGAATGAATGGTAACATTATACCTGGATTCTGTATGACAGCACAAGCTCAGCTTCCTTTTCTCTCTCTCACTCACCCTCTCTTGCCCTTCTATCTTTCACCATCAAACAACATAGCAAGAAGACCCTTTTTGGATACCAGCCTCTCAATACTGGACTTCTCAGCCTCCAGAACCATAAACCAGTGAATTTTTGTTTATGACAAAAGACCTAGTCTCAGGTATTCTGTTATAGCAGCACAAACAGATTAAGACAGCCTGTCAGAAGAAAAACTTCAGACCAATTAAATTTAACGGAGTTTATCTGAGCAAAGAACAATTCATTAATCAGGCAGCACTTAGCACCAGAGGGGCACAGAATGCTCAGGCCAGTGGTATGAATGGTAAACCTTTGTAAGCTGAACATGAAAGCAGAGAAATCACTTAATTGGCTACAGCTAGGCATTTGCCTTATTTGGACATGTTCTAATCAGTTGGCAGCCTGTGACTGGTGGAAGCATGGCTGTTTGTCATTGCCTGAAACCTGGCTATCTGTTACAAAAAATATACTCTTGTGTTACATTTGGGTTTGTTTGTTAAGTTAGATTGTGGCTTGTTATGTAGAAACTCAAAGTACAGAGATAGCCTCAGGCTAATGATCTCCTGCTTATTTACTTTAACAAGCTAAGTGATCTTGAAGTATCATTGCTATGGAAATAGTTTTAACCTTCAGGTCCTTAGGGAATACTTTCTACTCACATACCCTTATGTCAAAATATTCTAGAGAGGAAGCTCCATTCTACAAAATAATGACAGAGAAATGTTTGGCAAAGAATGAAAATGAGGATGTAATATGTTTATTTGTATATCTAAACTGAAAAGTGAGGTCACTACGGGTGAGGACATGAATAGAAGAATAATGTGCAAACATTGTGTGTTCTGAGAAAGTAGAAAATATGTGACTAAAATAAAATGTCAGGAAAAGGAATTTTTAAAAATAAAATAAGATCATTAATGGATGTATAGGTAATAAATGAGATTTAAGGAATACCATTTAAAACTGGTGTGAAAGGCAGAATAATGACTTACAAAGATGTCCATGCTTAAGTCCTGAGACTTCTGACAATGTCAAGTTACACAGAAAAGTAGGTGTTATAGATAAGGCTAATGTCACAAGCCTTAAAAAAAGATTATCCTTGATGATTCAGATGGGACTAATGTAATCACCTGGGCTCTTAAGAGTGAAATAAGAGGGCACAGGGTCAGAGAGATGTGACAATGGAAGAGGAGATAGGAGAGATTTGAAACATAAGAGGGGCTCCATGGGCCACTGGCCCTGAAGATGGTGGAAGGAAGCTACATGCCAAGCAATGTGGGCAGCATCTGGAAGCTGGAATGGCCCTCAGCTGACAGCTTGCAAGGAAAAGGCAACCTCAATTCTACAACCACAAGGAATGAATTCTGCCGGAAATCTGCATGAGCAACGAAACAGATTGTCCCCTGGAGCCTCCAGAAAGGGTTACATCCCTGATGGGACTGTGATCTTAGCCTGTAAGATAATAAATTTGTTTTAAGTCACTAAGTTTGTTGTCCTTTGTTATGGCAGCAATAGAAAACTAATAGAACTGACATACCAGAAAATAAACAAGAGAAAACTGTAAAAAGATACCATTACCAAAGTAACCATGTGAATTTAAATAAAAGCCTTCTTCACTACCAAAGCAAATTCTAAAAAGGAGCAAAGAAGACACAGCACATAAACAAGCATAGTATATATCACGCAGCACATACAGGAATTATAACCTAAACTGAAATATATAACCCCAAACTGGAACCTAAGATAATGAGATGAGCCCACATATATCAGTCATTTAAATAAGATTTTCAGGTTCGGGGACCATCATGGCAGATGGGAGGCAGGACTACGTTGCAGCTCTAGATAGAGCAGTGTGCAGAGGCTTGCACTGTAAATTGAAGCTCAAGATCGACTGCAAGAACTAACAGCAATCTCAAGAGGATGCACAGCTCCTGTGAAGGAAGCAGACTGCTCCTGCATGACCCAGGAGACACCCCAAATACTTTGAGTCTCCCAACTACAGAAGTGGGAAAGGAGATCCTCCTCTTCCAAATACACACATCCCCTGGAGAAAGTGAAGGTCTGTTTGTGGGGGAAGTTTCCGACCTTACCTGGAGCTGACTCAATTTAGAGAGCTGAGAAAAAATACAGGGGTTGAGGAAGCAGTGGGAAGGCACTGGGAGCTCACTGGGTCCCCAAGCAGCCCATTCCTGCCTGGCACCACAGGAATCCATAGGGAGGGCGGCCAGAGGAGCAGGGGTTAAAACTCCACAGGGATAAAGAAATCTCTAGATGAACTTTGTAACAATTTGAACTGGGCAAGAAGCCTCCTGGCCAGAACTCAGGGTAGGGCACAAATCTGGTGAAGAATCGAGCCCTTTTCTTTCACAGATGGAAAGTGGGTAGCCTGGGGTGAGATTTCAAGCCCATCTTGCCCACCACCTGGAAACAGACTCAGGAATGGTGATGGGGGCACAGTGGGAGTGACACCAGCCCTTCAGTGTGTGTGGGAGCTGGATGAGGCCTGTGACTGCTGGCTTTCCCTCGCTTCCCTAACAACCTTCATGACTCAGCAGAGACAGCCATAATACTCCAGGTACACAACTCCAGTGAGCTGAGAATCCCACTCCCATCCTCCACAGAGGCCACAGCAATACCCTCCTAAGGAGAGTCTGAGCTCAGACATGCCTATCCCTGACCCCACCTGATGGTCCTTCCCTATCCACCCGGGTAGCTGAAGACTAAAGACATACAATCTTGGGAGTTCTAGAGCCCCACCCACCACCAGTTTCTCTCCATACTACAACAGCTGACACTGTCTGGAAAGCACCACCTCCCAGCAGGAGGCCAACCAGCACAAAAATAGAGCACCACCAAAGCTAAGAACCCTCAGGGAGGCCATTGCACCACCCTTGCCACCTCCACTGGAACAGGCGCTGGTATCCATGACTAAGAGACCCATAGAGGGTTCATATCACAGGACTCTGTGCAGACAACCTCCAGTACCAGCCCAGAGCTGGGTAGACCCACTGGGTGGCTAGACCCAGAAGAGAACAATAATCGCAGCAGTTAGGCTCACAGGAAGCCACATCCATAGGAAAAGGGCAGAATACTACATCAGGGAAACACTCTGTGTGACGAAAGGATCTGAGCAACAGCCTTCAGCCCTAGACCTTTCCTCTGACAGAGCCTACCCAAACGAGAAGGAACTAGAAAACTAACCCTGGTAATACGACAAAACAAGGTTCTTTAACACCTCCCAAAAATCACACTAATTCACCAGCTATAGACTCAAAGCAAGAAGAAATTCCTGATTTACCTGAAAAAGAATTCAGGAGGTTAGTTACTAAGCTAATCAGGGAGGTACCAGAGAAAGGCAAAGCCCAGTGCAAGGAAATCCAAAAAAAAAAAAAAAAAAACAATATAAGTGAAGGGAGAAATATTCAAGAAAATAGATAGCTTAAAGGAAAAACAATCAAAAATTCATGAAACTTTGGACACACTTCTAGAAATGCAAAATGCTCTGGAAAGTCTCAGCAATAGATTTGAACAAGTAGAAGAAAAAAATTCAGAGCTGAAAGACAAGATCTTTGAATTAACCTATTCCAACAAAAACAAAGAAAAAAGAATAAGAAACTATGAACAAGGCCTCCAAGAAATCTGGGATTATGTTAAATGACCAAACCCAAGAATAATTGGTATTCCTGAGGAAGAAGAGAATTCTAAAAGCTTGGAAAACATACTTGGGGAAATAATAAAGGAAAACTTTCCAAGTCTTGCTAGAGACCTAGACATCCAAATACAAGAAGCACAAAGAACACCTGGGAAATTTATTGCAAAAAGATCATTGCCTAGACAAATTGTCATAAGGTTATCCAAAGTTAAGATGAAGGAAAAAAAACTTAAGAACTGTGAGACCGAAGCACCAGGTAACCTGTAAAGGAAAACCTATCAGATTAATAGCAGATTTCTCAGCAGAAACCCTACAAGCTGGAAGGAATTAGGGCCCTATCTTCAGCTTCCTCAAACAAAACAATCATCAGCCAAGAATTATGTATCCAGTGAAACTAAACATCATATATGAAGGAAAGATACAGTCTTTTTCAGACAAACAAATGCTGAAAGAATTCGCCATTACCAAACCACCACTATAAGAACTGCTAAAAGGAGCTCTAAATCCTAAAAAAAAAAGAAAGAAAGAAAATCCTGGAAACACATTAAAACAGAACCTCTCTAAAGCATAGATCACACAGAACCTATAAAACAAAAATACAAGTTAAAAACAAAAAAAACAAAAAACAAAAAAACCAAAGTACACAGGCAACAAAGAGCATGATGAATGCAATAGTACCTCACATTTCAATACTAACAGTGAATGTAAATGGCCTAAATACTCCACTTAAAAGATACAGAACCACAGGTTCGGTCCAGTGGCTCATCCCTGTAATCCCAGCACTTTGGGAGGCCGAGGTGGGCAGATCACCTAAGGTCAGGAGTACAAGACCATCCTGACCAACATGGCAAAACACCATCTCTACTAAAAATACAAAAATTAGCCAGGTATGGTGGTAGGTACCTGTAATCTTAACTACTCTGGAGACTGAGGCAAGAGAATTACTTGAACCCGGGAGATGGAGGTTGCAGTGAGCCAAGATTGCACCATTGGACTCCAACCTGGGTAACAGAGAGAGAATCCATCTCAAAAAAAAAAAAAAAAAAAAGTACACAACCACAGAATGGGTAAAAACTCACCAACTATCTGCTGCCTTTAGGAGACTCATCTAACACACAAAGACTCACATAAAGTAAAGGGGTGGAAAAAGACATTTCATGAAAATGGACACCAAAAGCAAGCAGGGATAGTTAATTTTATATCACACAAAACAAATTTTAAAGCAACAGCAGTTAAAAGAGACAAAGAGGGACATTACACAATGACCCTATTCCACAAGATAGAGAAAGAAGGAACCCTCCCTAATTCATTCTATGAAGCCAGCATCACCCTAATACCAAAACCAGAGAAGAACATAACCTAAAAAGAAAACTACAGACCCATATCCTTGATGAACACAGATGCTAAAATCCTTAACAAAATACTAGCTAACCAAATCCAGCATATCAAAAAGATAATCTACCATGATCAAGTAGTTTTCATACCAGGGATGCAGGGACGGTTTAACATACGCAAGTCATTAAATGTGATACACCACATAAACAGAATTAAAAACAAAAATCACATGATAATCTCAATAGATGCGGAAAAAGCATTTGACAAAATACAGCATCACTTTATGATTAAAACTCTCAGCAAAGTCAGCATGCAAGGGACATACCATAATGTAATAAAAGCCATCTATGACAAACCCACAGCAAACATAATACTGGATGGGGAAAAGTTGAAAGCATTCCCTTTGAGAACTAGAACAAGACAAGGATGCCCACTCTCACCACTCCTCTTCAATATGATACTGGAAGTCCTAGCCAGAGCAATCAGGCAAAAGAAAGAAATAAAGGGCATTTAAATTGGTAAAGAGAAAGCCAAACTGTCACTGTTTGCTGATGATATGATCGTTTACCTTGAAAACCCTAAAGACTCCTCCAGAAAATTCCTAGAACTGATAAAAGAATTCAGCAAAGTTTCTGGATACAAGATTCATGTACACAAATCAGTAGCTCTTCTATACACCAATGGCAACCAAGCAGAGAATCAAATTAAGAACTCAACCCCTTTTACAATAGCTGCAAAAAACAAAAACAAAATTATTCCTAAGCCAAGAAGTCAAAAGGTCTCTACAAGGAAAACTACAAAACACTGCTGAAAGAAATCACAGATGACACAGAAAAATGGAAACACATCTCATGCTCATGAATGGGTAGAATCAATATTTGAAAATGACCAAAAGCAATCTACAAATTCAATGCAATTCCTATCAAAATACCACCATCATTCTTCACAGAATTAGAAAAAACAATTCTAAAATTCCTAAGAAATCCAAAAAAAGCCCACATAGCCAAAGCAAGACTAAGCAAAAAGAAAAAATCTGGAGGCATCGCACTACCTGATTTTAAACTATACTAAGAAGCCATAGGCACCAAAACAGCATGGTACTGGTGTAACAACAGGCACATAGAACAATTGGACAGAATAGAGAACCTAGAAATAGACCCAAATACTTACAGCCAACTGATCTTCAACAAAGCAAACAAAAACATGAAGTGGGGAAAGGACACCCTTTTCAACGAATGGTGCTGGGATGATTGGCATACCACACATAGGAGGATGAAACTGGATCCTCAACTCTCACCTTATACAAAAATCGACTCAAGATGGGATTAGGGGCTTAAGACCTGACACTAAAAATTCTAGAAGATAACATTGGTTTGCAGTTTTGTTTTCTTGGGATATTTTGATTTTAGTATCAGTATAATGCTAGCGTCTAAAATAAGCTGGGAAAATGTCCTTTCTTGTCTAGTTTTTTGGAAGGCTTTGTGAAGAATTGGTGTTAATTATTTTTTAAAGGTTTGCTAGAATTCATTGGCAAAACCATCTAGGCCTAGGCTTTTCCTTGCCGGTAGGTTTGTGGTTATTAATTCAATTTCTTCACTTGTTATAACTTGTTATAGGTGTATTCAAGTTTTCTGTTTCTTTCTGAGTCATTTTCCATAGTTTGTGTCTTTCTAAGAATTTGTACATTTTATCTAATTACTTAAATTTTTGGCATACAATTGTTTATATCATTCCCATTATAATACTTTTTTATTTCTGTTAGATCTGTAGTGGTGTCTTTTGTTTCATTCCTGATTCTAGTAATTTGACTCTTCTGTCTTTTTTCCTTGATTAATCTAGCTAAAGATTTTTGAATTTTTTGATCATTTAAAAGGTATGAATGATAAATTATTTTTGTATTGAAAATCATTTATTTTCTGTATTGCTTTTCTATTCTATATTTTATTAATTTCCACTGTAATCACTATTATTCTCTTTATTCTGTTTACTTTAAATTTAGTTTTCTGTGATTTTTTTCCAGTGTCTTCATGTAGAAGATAAGGTTGTTGATATGAGTTCTTTCTTCATTTTTAATACATGCATTTACAATTATAATTAACCGCTAAGTACTAATTTTTTCTAGCTGCATCTCATATGTTATGGTATGTTGTGTCTTCAAATTCATTCATCTCAAATGATTTTCTAATTCCTTTTTTTTGATAATTCTTTATTGATATACTTATTTACAAATGTGTTTCCCTAATTTCTTTCCACTATTGATTTCTAATTTCATCCAATTGTGGTTGGAGAACATATTTTGTATTACTTCTATTTCTTTATACTTATTGAAGCTTGTTTTATGCCTTACCATTTTCTTTACTGGATAACGCTCCATGTGTGCTTGACAAGAATCTATATTCTGATGTCGTTGAGGATGGAGTGTTTCATACATGTCTGTTAGATCTAGTGGTTTATAGTGTTGTTCAGGTCTTTTATTTCCTTTTTGCTTTTCTGCCTACTTGTTCTATCTATTGTTGAAAGTAACATGTTAAAGTTTCCAACTGTATTGTGAAAATTATCTGTTTCTCTCTTTAGTTCTCTGGTGTCGAGTGTTCTGTTGTTAGGTGCATAAATATACATGTATATGTAATTGTTATATCTTTCTAATGTATTTATTCTTTATCATTACAAGTGTTTCTCTTTAAAATATTTTTGTTTTAAAGTTTATTTTGAAAACATATTTTCTCTGATATTGCTATAGCCACTTCAGCTTTCTTTTTGGTTGCTGTATGTTATATATATTTTTCTTCCCTTTACTTCCAATCTATGTGTATCTTTTGAATCCAAAGTTTATATCCTAGAGATGGTATATAATTAAACCCTGTTTTCCAATCTAGTTTGACATTCTCTGCCTTTTTTAAGTTATTTAATTCGTTTACACTTAATGTTATTGTTGATAAAGTTGGGTTTCTTTCTGCCATTTTACTTTTTGTTTTCTCTATGTCTCATGTTTTCCTTTTGGTTCTTCTATTTCTTCTCTACTGCTTTTTTTTATTACACTAAATAAATATTTTGTAATGTAGCATTTTAGTTACTTCAAGTGTCCTTTAGCTTTTTTTTTAGGTATTTCTTTAGTAATTGTTTTAGAGTTTACCATATACATTTTAACTTGAAAGAAACTACTTCAGATTTATCCTTAATCTCATTAAATACAGTGATGTTGCTCCAACTTTTTGCTGCATATGGGTCACACTTTCCTGCTTTTTCATGTCTTATATATTTTTTTAAATGGTACTTTTTTTACTCCATATGGCAGCAACTCTGAATGCTAAACCCTATCACACCTTTCCCAATTATCCAGGATTTTTGTTTGTTTACTTGGTTAATAATTTGAATGGACTATTTTAGTCAGGTATATTTCCCCCACAGTGTGAAATCTCTGATGTCCTTACTCAGAGGGTACAGCCTTCGGGAAAAACAGTTATCCTGTGATAACAGCAGTTTGACTATTTCCTTCCTCATTAGGCTGTCTGTCTCTGTTGGTATCACAGCCAGCTGTTAGCTCCACTAATTGCCAGCTGATTATTCTATTCGTTTTGATGATGCCATGGGGCATAAATTGCTCCACAGTCTGATTAATTAAATTTAGGCATCTTCACAAGAGCAGTTTTTCAGGCCAGTCTTTGAGATTTTTTCTAATCACAGGAGTGCTCATTCTCTCCAATAAACTAGCTAGCCTACAGTTTAGCTTGTTGCTCTCACTGAGCTACAAGTTTCTTCTTAATTGCCTGTTACCAAAATTTCTATTGTTTTCAAAAGTGCCCTTTGACTTTAACTTTCCAACACTTTATTCTAAATTAAAACTGTTCTTTTGAGGAGAGCTTTGGAGCTTTCTCTCCTTATGGTCTCTTCCCTCTCCTGGGAAAATCTCTGAGCCCATCCTCTGGAGTCAGGAGCAGGAATGGTGGCCCGCTCCTCTCTGAGCAACACTGGAATTTATGAGTTGAGTACTGGGTGGGGGCAGTAGCCTCTGATCATTTCATCTTGCCCATTTTAGTGCGGAAATTCTGCCCCATGAGCAAGCTAGGGTGAGTATAACCAGAGCCCCCATAGTCTCCATGTTTTGTTCTTGGAATAGAGCTTCTACCCATGAATGAGAATTGGGTGGAGAAAGGGACCTCCAAACTCTTGGCTGCACAAGTCTGCAATTTCACCTCCACAACAAAGATCTAAAGGGATAACCAGGTGGCAACCTTCTCCTTCCAGGGAGATGCCATAACCCTCAACTTGGAAAAAAGAAAGGCTTCTTGAGCACAACTATACAGACTGGAGCTTCTATCAGAAGAAGATTCTCATGGCATAATTCCAAAAGTTGTCCTCTATTGCTTCTTGAGGGAAATCTGGTGATTACATCTTTCAAGGAATTTATTCATTTCATCTAAACTCAAGTTATTGATATAAGGTTGTTCATAATATTCTTTCATTATCCACTTAATATTTGTAGGTATTATTGTGATATCACCTCTCTAATTTCTGATATTGGCAGTTTGCGTGTTCTCTCCTTTTCTTATAGTCTCTCTAGAGGATTATCAATTGTATTCATTTTTCTCAAAGAAACATCTTTTGGTTTTAATTATTTTATATAATGTTTAACTGTTTTCTATATATTTAGATTTGCTCTAACATTAATTATTACCTTTTTTGCTCACTTTGGATTTTTTCTTTTTTTCCCAGTTTTTAAGTTGGATGGAGCAGTGATCATTGATTTGAGAATTTTATTCTCTTACAGTTTCCTATACTCTATAATATACTGTATAGTTGGCTATGTTATATTTATAATACAGTTATTATACTACAAACTGCATCCTAAATACAGCTTTAGTAGCATCCCACACATTTTTATATGCTGTGTTTTTAATTAGCTAAAAACACTTTCAAATTTTTCTTTCGATTTCCTTTCAATCCTTTAGTTATTTAAAAGTGTGTTATTTTCCAAATATTTTTAAATAGTTACAAAGGTCTTTATTTTTATTATTGATTTTTTATTTAATTCATTCAAGTTGAGGGAACATACTTCATATAATTTGAATTCTTTAAAATTTATTTAGTCTTGTCATGTGTCCCTGAATATGTTAACTTGGTAAATGTTTTGTGTACACTTGAAATACGTGTTTTTGTTGTTGTTGCTGCGTAGAGTATCCTATAAATTTCAAGTGGGTTGTTGGTGGTGTTTAAGTCTCCTATATGCTTACTGATTTTCTATATACCTGTTTATCAATCCTTGAAGGAGAGTTATAGAAATATCCAACTATAATTGTGGATTTGGTCTATTTTTCCTTATAGCTCTATCAGAATTTGGTTCATGTATTTTGAAGCTTTATTATTAGGTGCATAAATGTTTAGGATTGTTATGACTTTTTAATAAATTGAACACTTTATCATTATGAAATAACCTTCTTTATCTCCAATAATATTATTTTCTTTGAAATCTACTCTCTCTGATTTTACTATAGTCATTTCAGCTTTCTTTTGTTTAGTGTTAGATTGGTGTATCTTTTCCATTCTTTCACTTTTAACCTCTTTGTGTCTTTATATTTAAAATGTTTCTTTTTCGAAGTACTTTAATTCATTCTGACAATCTCTGCCACGTAATTAAACTGTCTGAATCATTTACACTTAATGTAAGTGCTGATATGGGTAAGTTTAATGCTATTGTCTTCCTGTGTGGTTTTTATTTGGCCCATCTACTCTCTGTTCCTCTTTTCTACCTTTTGGTCTCTTTTTGGATTAATAATATATTTTAACTTGGATTAATCAAATATCTCAACTCCCTTTTTGGCATATAATCTATGTTTGTTTATTTTGTTATCTTACTCTTCGTTTCATGGTTTATAGCATACATCTTTAACTTAATACAATCCACATTAAATCAGTATTATACCACTTCACATATAATAAAATGACCTTATAATAATATGCTTTCATTTTTCCCCTTCTGATTTTTACACTATTTTGTCATACATTTTACTTATACATATACTGTATACCTCAAAATATGGTGCTATTATTTTTATTTATAAAGTTGATAATCTTTTAACAATGTTTAAATGGTAACAAAGTTATGTATAATCACCAATGTAGTTAGTATTTCTATTTCCTGTCATTCTTTTATGTATACTCAGGTTTTCATCTCCTATCATTTTTCTTCTGCCTGAAATAATTTATCATTTCTTGTAGAGCTGATGACAATTTTTTTTCATTTTAAAGTTTTTTTTTTCTGGGTAGAGAATTCTAAATTGACAGTTTTTTCATTCAATATTTTCAAGATGTTACTTCACTGTCTTGCTAAAATTATTCCTGACAAGAAATATTACACATTTATCTTTGTTCTCTTATTCATAATTTATACTTTGCCTCCTTGTAAGCTTTCTTTTTTGTATCACTGGTTTTGAGAAATTTGATTATGGCATGCCTTACCGTAGTTTTCTTTGTTTCTTTTATTTGGAATTTGTTTAGATTCTTGAAGCTAAGGGTTTACAGTTGTCATCAAACTTGGAAAACATTCAGTCATAACTTCTTCAAATATTTTGTTCTGTTCCCTTATCTCTCTTGTCTTTTGGAGACTTAATTGCATATATATGCTGTTTAATGATGTCTCACAACTTACTGATGCTCTTTTCATTGAAACATTTTTTTCTATGCTTTATCTTGATAGTTTCTGATGCTTTGTCTTCAAGTTTAATAATACTTTTCTGCAAAGTCTAATATGCCATTAATCACATCCCTGCACTTTTCATCTTACATAGTTTAGTTTTCATCTTAGAGGTTTCATTTCGATTGTTAAAATAACTTACATTTCTCTATTTAACATTGTTACCATCCATAATTCAATTATAATAACCATTTTAATGTCCTTGTCTGCTGAGTCTGCATATCTGTGTTAGTTTTAGGTTGATTTTCATTGACTATTTCTCTTCTCATGATAGGTCATATTTCCCTGCTTCTTTGTATATCTAGCAATCTTTAATTGGATATCAGATATTGTTAATCTTCCCTTGCTGGATGGTGGATTTTTTTTTTATTTCTATATTCTCAAGCTTTGTTCTGGTATGTAATTAAGAGTTCTGGAAACTGTTTGACCCTTTTGGATCTTGCTACGAAGATTTGCTAGACAGGACCAAAGAAACATTTTAGCTATAGTAATCATTATTTCCCACTACAGAGTCAGAACCCTTCTGGCTGCTCTATTCAATAATTCATTAATCATAAAGTTTCCCACTCTGACTGTTGGATACAGGTACTTTTTGAGGCCCGGATGAGCACCAAACACTATTCTCTGAAATTATTTTGAATGTTCTCCCAACTATTTTCTTTCTCATGTGCCACGCTATACAATACTGAACACCCAAAGTGGACATCTGGAGATCTTCAGTGTTCTCTTTCTACATAGTTTTCTCCTCTCCAGTACTCTGTCCTACAGATTCTGGCAGCTAGGTTCCACCTGGACTTTCAGCTATGTTTTCTTAATTCAAAGAACCGATCGTGCTTCCCAGGGGTTCCCCTCCTTGTACTGGTGCTTTCTCAAGGCAGTAAGCTTGGACAATTACAGGGCTTACTCCATTTGTTTCCCATCTGTTAGAGTTCACTGTCCTTAACTGTTTGATATAGTGTCTTAAAAACTATGGTTTTGTGTATACCATCTGTTTTATTTGTTTCTATTTTGGATGTTTGAAATATAAGTTACCTTCATCTCTAGTCCCTGTTTCACTTTTATTAGATGTGAAAGTCTGGAGAACATGCTTTTAAAACTTACAGGAAATGGAATGAAATTTTAAAGCAGATCTGGTATCTTTCACAGGGAAATTAAATAAGGCAAAATTCTATGTAAAAATGAAAAAAAGATGAGATAGATGATAAGAGAGTTGATAACATTAAAAAATGCCATAAAAACTTTTTTAAACTAAACTTTTTTGAGAATAATGTTAGATTTATGGAAAAATTTCAAAGATAATACAAATAGTTACCATATACCCCACACCCAGTTTTTCTTATTATTTATACTTAACATTAGTATAGTGTTTTTTATCACAATTAAAGCATTTACATATCGATGTACTTTGTATTAACTAAAGCCCATAATTTATTTGAATTTTCTTGGGATTTACCTAATATCTCTTTTCTATTCCAGAATCCTGCCCAGGAGACCACAATAGTTTTATTTATCATATCTCCCTAGGCTCTTTGACAGTTTCTAAGTCTTTCCTTGTTTTGATAACCTTGACAGTTTTGAAGAGTACTAGTCACGTATTATATAGTATATACCTCAACTGGGATTTAGTTGATTATTTTTCTCATAATTAAGTTGGGGTTAAGTGCTTTGGGAAGGAAGACCGCAGATGTAAAATGCAATTTTTATCACATCATATAGGGAGAATATGTGACCAACGTGATTCAGAATTGTTGATATAGAACTTGTTCAGCTGGTTGAGGTAGTGTTTGTGGTATTTCTCCCCTGCAAAGTTACTTTTCCCCATCCATACTGTATTCCTTGAAAAGAAGTCACTATGCAGAGCTGACACTTAAGGAGTGAGGAGTTATGTTCCACCTTTTTGAGGGCAGATTATCCACATAAATTATTTGAGATTTTCTATGTGGGCAATTTGTTTAATCTTTCACAGATATTTATTTATTCAGTTATTTACTTATATAAGTATAGACTCATAAATATTTATCTGGTTCTTTTGGTTATAATTCAATAATACTTATTTTATTGCTCAAATTGTTCTGGCTTTGGCCATTGGAAGCTCTTTCGGTTGGCTCCTGTATCCCTTTGGCATACCCCCATCATTGCAGATATTTTGTTTTAGCACTTTCTTACTTGCTGGCACTATAAGATGCTCGAAGCTCATCTTGTATATTTCCTTCCCTACTCAGTTCAAAAATCAGCTATTTCTCCCAAAAGCCCTGGTTCCTTTTATTGGAGAAAGGTATTAGAAACCACGATCTGGGTGCTAGGGATGCTTATTGCTAACAGACTGCCATTGCTTCTAGGCCCACCTCTGAGCTGACAGAACAAGAAAATATATGTGTATACATTAACTCAAGTATACACACATATCTATAACTACTACATACGTACCCATCTGTAGCTGTATTAAGCTAAACATAAGTTCATGCAGAGGCTGACAAATCTAATCAATTGCCACAGGGATCATTTTCTTCTCCTTCTCTTGCTTATTTATAAACTCTTACTCCAACAGTGAAAAACCTGACTTGCACCATTTGCCATCCATTTATGTAACTGTTCAATTCCAGTATACATGTGTAGTGGTATGAGAATTGTTAGTTTGTACCCTTGTATGAAACAACTGTATCAATTAGAGCAAAGTGTTTCTGTGCAGCTCCCTTTGCTTTTAGTCTTAGAGTCTCAACTCATTTTCATGTGTAGTAAGGTCAATGCTTTTTCCCTCACCACTCTCACTGAAGTTGTTTCATATGTTTGTAGTGCAACTAGATTATTTTGTAACATTAGTTATTCTACCCTGGATCCGGTGACATCCTGAATGATCACTTTATTAATGACTTTAGACCCAGAGGATAACAGAATCAATACTGCATCAAATAGAATATGTGATAAAACCTTGAGAAATTTTCTCAGTAATGCAGAGGAAAATGCCAAAAATACAAAAGGGATCAGAAAAGGAAAACATTTCCCCAAATAATTGAGGCCAAGTAAATCCACATAAAAAAATTTTGAAAAAAATATCATATAAAGTGTTTTAATAATACACTAAAACTTGTATTTAAGTTCAAATAATTATGTTAGTATAGTCAAGATGCAGGGAGGAACTGAAAGCTCAAATGAATAAAAGGCAAAGTCCAGAAACCAACCTAAAAATATACTGGAGTTTAACACAGTATGAAGATGACATTTAAAATCAGCCTCCTCTGATATTCTTTCTGATACTAATCTTTTATGCCTATCTTTCACCCACACGATTACATTGTCCAAATGCAATTATTGCTGTAATGAGCACTCTTCTTTAGGAGCTTTGCCATGAGATATGCTGGCCATGGTCATACAGTCTTGTATGGCTATTAGTAGAACGTCTAACTCACTCAAATAGACTGACCAACTGTCGTAGTCTGTTCCTGCTACTATAACAAAATACCACCTACTAGGTAATTTATAAACAACAGAAATTGATTTTTTCATCATTCTAGCAGCTGTGAAATCCAAGAACACAGAGCCAGAAGACTTTGTTGCTCATGAGGACTGTTCTCTGCCTCAAGGTGGTGCCTTATTATTGCATCTTCCAGAGGAGACAAATGCTGTATGTCTTCACATGGCAGAAGAGATCAAAGGGCAAAAGACACTAGGTTACTTGCATCAAACTCTTTTCTAACAGCACTCATCATGAGGGTGAATCTTTCATGACTTAATCACATTCCAAGGGTCCCCAACTCTCAAACCATCACCTTAAGGTTTAAGTTCCAAAACATGAATTTTGAAGGGACAGATACATTCAAACGATAGCACCAACCATGCCTATCACTGTACCCAAAGAGGCTCAGCAAACCTATTATGGTTGGAGTAATAGCAATATGGAAGAAAACTTGATACAATTATTGGGCCAGCCAATAAAAATTCACACACCTCCATTAGGAGGAAGCATTTGAGATACACTTCACCTAGAATGCCTGGGTAAGGCAAGGATGAGATTGTCCCTGGTGGAAGAAATCTAATCTTGGTCAACCATGTCGAGGCCCTGGCATAACTTACTGAATGAAGTTCAAGACCAGGCTTAAGAGGAGCCGCACTGCAGGTTAGAAAACCAAGTCAGTATTCACTTACATGAGTAAATCAACCCAGGCCCCAAATACCAGCAATGAGGAGGCAAGACATCAGGAGACTCTGATCTCTGATATTGGTACAGGGACTATAGTCAGCTGAACCTCTTGGAGGATTAAAATGCCTACAGCTGGCGAGGTTGGAGATTGCAGGTATTGTGAAGTCAATCCCTTGGAAATAGGCTGAGACAAGAAATATTCATAAATGAAGGAAGATGACACACGAAGAGAGATAAAAAGCTGCTGTAGAGACTAATATTGTACAATTTTCTCAACAGATGTGCTCTCAACGTATTTTTGCCTTTTTTGGAACTCTCTCTGACTGATCCGGGTCTGGGTGAAATGTTTTCATCAGCTACAGTCTTCCAGAAAAAGGGAAGATGTTTTGGAGCTATCTCTCAAGGCAGTGTTTCTCAAAGTAGGAAATCTGCACCCCAAGAAATGGTATGTCTTGCACCATTTCCTCACATCCCTATAGCTGCAAAAAAATGTCTTCACACAGCCTCATCTTTTTTTGGTCAACACCTTCCCACCATTCCTCCCCTAGCCCCTACTTTGTCCTGGAGTTGAGGAAGGTGCTGAAAGGAGGAGGCTTGCCAAAGTCAAACTTGAAAGATTTATAATTTAGCCTTTGGCCAGGCCTGCTGTTTTCATGTGAGAGCCAAGAATAAACCTGAATCAGACCAATGCCACTTTCTAAAGCCAAGAAATTTTAGAATCACAACGTACAATTCTAGAAAATACAAATTCTCTTTTGCTGTTGCATTTCTGTTGATGTTTCATGATTTGTATTCACATAGTATGGGGTGGATGTGTGTGTGTGTGTGTGTGTGTGTGTGTGTGTGTGTGTGTGTGTGTGTGTGTGTGTGTGTATGGGTTTATACAATGATGGTATTATATGTAAGAGTAAGATTGCATATACTAACCTGCATGCTATAACCAAGGCTCCTCCATTCCTTGACATGAATTCCTAGACCAAGCCATCACCATCTTAATAGTTCTGACTCCTTCTCTATGCCCCATCTTCCTCTGATTCTTCACTTTCAGAGAAGTGCCTGAAGCTTTTTTATGATATAAGTCACTTGTACTCTTCACAAAAGGAAACTAACATTTACAAAGTGCCTACAGTGTATTATTTTTCTTTAACCCTAAAAAATCAACAAGATAGATATCATCATTACTCTTATAAATGAAGACATATTTTAGGAAAATTAATTTGATGAAAATCTCACAGCTATTAAGTGGTAGCAATGATATTTGAATATAAGGGTGTGTGCTATTAACACTCATACACTTTCTACAATGTCTTAATTTAGTGATAAAAGTAGAATTATTTTTGAGATATAGGGAGAACAATATGTGCCTTACAAATGACCCCAGAAAACACAATAGATTCAAACACCCCTGAACATATTCAGAACAACTAACTTACACCAACACTACTAAGAGCAAAACAGGAAAGAAAAATAAATAAATACAAAGATTTATTTAAATATATTTAACCCGATCCCAGTTCATTTTTGGTGAGGACTAGAGGAAAAAGGGGGTATTGTTCCATGAATGGAATGCTCCGATTAAGAAAACTGAATTAAAACATTGTTTTTGACACCTATAATTTAACAACCACAATTTTTTAAAGTTTGTTATGGCTGAGTGTGGTATTTCACACCTACAATCCCAGCACTTTGGGAGGCCTAGACGGGAGGATCGCTTGAGCCCAGGAGTTTGAGACCAGCCTAGGCAACATAAGGAGACCCCATCTCTACAAAATTAAAAATATTTTTAAAAAAATTTAGGCTGGGTGTGGTGGATCACGCCTGTAATTGCAATACTTTGGGAAGCCAAGCCGGGCAGATCATGAGGACAGGAGATAGAGACAATCCTGGCCAATACGGTGAAACCCCTTTTCTACTAAAAATTAAAAAATTAGCTGGGCGTGGTAGCACATGCCTGTAATCCTAGCTATCCAGGAGGGCAGAAGAATCACTTGAACAAGGGAGTCATAGGTGGCAGTGAGCCGAGATTGTGCCACTACATTCCAGCCTGGCGACAGAGCAAGCCTCCATCTCAAAAAAAAAAAAAAAAAAAAAAATTAGCCAGGCCTGGTGATAGGTACCTATGGTCTCATCTACTCGGGAGGCTGAGGTAAAAGAATCGCTTGATCCCAGGAGGCTGAGGCTGCAGTAACGTGTGGTCATACCACTACGGTCCAGCCTAGGTGACAGAGCAAGACCCTGTCTCAAAAATTAAAAAAATTTAAAGCTTGTTATCATCACTGAGAAATGTGATTCTTTATAGATATTATTTATCCTACAAATCAACAAAGTCAAAGAATCAACATTTTTTTAAAAAAATAAGACACCTTTGAAATTATCTTAGCTAATGATTTTCAAACCCATCATACCCTCAAGTTTCCATGGAAATCTTCTGGAACCTTGGAAGGGCTGAGAGAGAAATGAGTGTCAGAATAAAGCAGTGAAAATGAGTGAACTCCCAAATAGAATATTTTTGGGAAAAACATGATTGCTTAACTTTAAAAGTTTGGAAATACTTGTCAGAGAGACTGCTAACTGTATTAACTCCTCTTCTAGTCTCTCTTCTCATTGATAACCGAATCCCAATCCCGGAGATGGCGATGTACCCAGCTCAAGGACCACATTTCTCAGCCTCCCTGACAGAGATTAAATTCCAGCAATGAGATGTTAGCAGAAGTATTACATGGGACTGCTAGGACAGCTCCTTAAAAAGCATGGCCACCCTTGTGTCCTGCTTTCCCTCATTTTCTCTGTGCTGGAATGTGCAGGCGATGGCTGGAGGTCCAGTCCTCAACGTGAACGACAGGGGACCTTGAAGGCAGAAGCCATGCGCTGAGCACAAAGCAACTCAAAGCAAAGAGCTTCAATCTGAAATGACTAGATGGTGCCACCAGAACACCTCAGTCCTACACTGCCTGTCTCCAGATGTATTTTACAAAAGTGAAACAATAAAATCCTATCCTGCTCAAGTCAGTGATCATGCCTGTCACTTATAACCAGATGAAATTCCTAATGATAAACCACGTTTAACATATAAAGAACCAGAGGTCTTAAAGATTTGCCTTTCAGAAAAGAATCAACGCTAAAGGAGTTAAAAATTTATCTACTGTTTTTTCTTGGAACCCCAGTTTTAGTAACTTCCCAATCATTGGAGTGTTCCTAATGGAGAAGCTGTGAACATTTCTAGAACACATGCTCATAATTCACAGTTACTCTTACAGCAACTAAAGGGAACTTTTATATGCATCTGTGAAATTAAGCCAAGCCACAGGAACTTATTCTCAGAAACAAGTGAAACCAGTGGGCCATGAAAATAAAAGACATACAAATTAAAACAATTTAAAGATGATAGTAAAATATACTATTACATTAAGTCAATATGTTTTTACTTTTGGATAAAAACTTCAGAAGGAGTTAATATAAAATGCCCATTAAAGCTAGTTAGAAAGTTAAAAATGCAACAGGAAAATATGTAACGTAGAGTTAAAGGGGTAAGAATCCAAATAATGCAAAACTAGGATATGTATTTTTACCAAAGATATTTAGAGAAGTTTTGATTTGGGGTTTTGAAGTGGGCATTACAAAAAAAAAAAAAAAAAAGGAGAGAGAGTCTAAGAAATATACTTGACCGTGTGTGCGCCATGGTGAAACCTGTTACTTTGACTTCACACCCATAATGCCTGTAACTTCCCTTTTATTTGTGAAAAGCCTGAGAATGGTGCAAAATAAATGAGAAATAAAACCAAAGCCGTCTTTCTTTCCAAAATATTGGCCAACCCAGCCTGGTGCCATTTCATTTTGTTTTGTTTTATTTTTGCTCTGAGAGATTGTTTGAAGGAATATTTACATCCATAGGTTAGTATTTCTCCATCTAGACACTGCTGATGCTTAGACTAGATCATTCCCTGTCATGAGGGCTGTCCTGTACATTGCAGGATGCTTGGCGTCTTCCTGCTAGATGCCAGTAGCAACAACCCCCACACAGTCCTCACAATCAAAAATGTCTCCAGAGATTGTCAAAGTCCTGTTGGGGGAATCCACTCCCAGTGAGGACCATGATTCAGGTTTTACTTCACTCAAAGGTAACAGAAATTGCCCGAGGCTAAGCAAGTTAGCAAGAAGGTGCACGCTCTTTCTGCCAATTTTTTTTTTGAGACAAAGTCTTGCTCTTGTTACACAGGCTGGAGTGCGATGGTGTGATCTTGACTCACTGCAATCTCCACCTCCCCAGTTCAAGTGATTCTCCTGTCTCAGACTCCCTAGTAGCTGGCATTACAGGTGCCTGCCACCACGCCCAGCTAATTTTTGTATTTTTAGTAGAGATGGAGTTTCACCATGTTGGCCAGGCTGGTCTCAAACTCCTGACCTCAGGTGATCCTCCCACCTCAGCCTCCCAAAATGCTGGGATTACAAGCGTGAGCCACCACTCCCAGCCTGCCTTTCCTTTTTATATGCAGTGTTTTTACATACTGACTTTTTAATTTTTGTGAAATATAATATATCCGTCTTTCATACTTTAGGGCCATTTTTAGAATGGCCCTTGCCACTCCAAGATTACATATTCACCAAAATTTTCCTGCAGTACTTTTATGGTTTCATTTACAAGATTTAATTCTTAAATCCATCTGGATTTTATTTCTGAAAAAAGTGAAATAGTGCCAACTATTTTGTTTCAGAGGCAGTTTCTCCTAACTTGAAAACCTTCAGCTATATCCAGTAGTGTGATGTCATTAAAGCTAACAGGATTTGAGTTCAGAAGGCCTGGTTTTAAATTCAGTTTCACTCACTGTGCACATTTTAGCAAGTCCTTTAACCTTCTGAGAATTCTCAACAACCTTTATGGGAAGAGGACTCAAGGGAAGAGACAGTTCAGGATTCCCTGTAAACAAAATGGCCTTTGAAAATAAAGGTGGAGAGTGGAAGGGTAGCCTGATGGGTGGGAGCATGTGCTTGAGTCTGACTACCTGGGCCTCTATCACCAGTGCCCCTCCTTTGTCATCTGTAAAAGGGGATAAAAACCAGTACCCTTTGCATATTTGTTTTTCCAAATCTCATGTTGAAATGTGATCTCCAATGTTGAAGGTAGGGCCTAATGGGAGGTGTTTGGGTCATGAAAGCAGGTCCCTCTGGACTGGCCATGTCCCCACAATAATGAATGAGCTCACATGAGCTCTGGTTGTTTGGAGGTGTGTGGCACCTTTCTCCATCTTGCTCTTGCTTTGACCATGTGATGTGCCTGCTCCCTCTTTGCCTTCCGCCATGATTGGAAGCTTCCGGAGGCCTCCTTAGAAGCGGATGCCAGCACTATGCTTCCCATACAGTCTGCAGAACTGTGAGCCAATCAAACCTCATTTTTTATAAATTATCCAGCCTCAGGTATTTCTTTACAGCAATGCAAGAATAACCTAATACACCTTCTTTGCATAGTTTATCATAATGACTGAATATATTAACAAATGTAAAGCACCAAGACCAGCATCTGAATCATGGTAATAAGTAATAAGCATTAATTCTCATGGATGGGATGTCATTGTTTCACTGAGGAAAACAAAGAAGATCCTCCATCCATACTGTTTAAAGAAACTAGAAAAGTATGTCATCAAAATATGCTTCAATTTTCTAATTTTCTCTTGTAGCTATTTTGAAACATGCAATACATTGTTGTTAATTGATATATTCCCAACACAAAGAAGTAATAAATGTTTGATGTGATGGATATCCTAAATACTGCAATCATTACTCACTGTATGCATGAATCAAAATATCACATGTACTCCATACATATGTAAAAATCTTGAGTATTAATAAAAGTAAAAATTTTAAAATATGTTTCAAAATGAGCTAATGGAAACAGTAAAGAAAAGGTAGAAACATCAGTTGGCTGGCAATACAACCAAAGTAACTTCCAGTTTGAGTTTCCTTTTGTTCTTACAAATTTATTGTCTGTGGTCTGTCCTTCACATGAGAAGGGTAATCACTAATGTTTTACAGTTTTAAGGGAGTAATTCTATTAAATTCATAAAACTACTACCTTGAAGTTTATAAAAATCAATCCCTTTTATATGGATAGATTTTAATAACATAAATGGAGATATGCATCTCCAGAAAAGAACTGATAAAACCGTCACATACTGTTAAGAAGGCGGGTTGCAAGAGAATAGTTACTTCATATAGTTACTTCATATGCCCAATCATGATGAAAAAAAAAATTTTGTTTTTAGACAGAGTCTCCTTCTGTTGCCCTGGCTGGAGTGCAGTGGCACAATCTCAGCTCACTGCAAACTCTACCTCCCAGGTTCAAGCAATTTTCCTGCCTCAGCCTCCTGAGTAGCTGGAATTATAGATGTCTGCCACCATGCTCACCTGTAATGCCAGCTACTCAGGATTATACATGGCTAAATTTTGTAATTTTAAATAGAGACAGGTTTCAGCATGTTGGCCAGGCTGGTCTTGCTGACCTCAAGTGATCCGCCCGCCTTAGCCTCCCAAAGCTCTGGGATTACAGGCATGAGCCACCATGCTTTGTCTGTAATGAAGCTTTTCATTATCATTTTGAGCCCCTAAAATGATGGAGGAATGGGAGGTGGGGGTGTTTTTTAACTACATAGAACCAGAGAATAATAAATACTAAACCCCTGTTTTCACATCTCCTTTCCTCCCTTCCTAGTATTTCCCTGGATTACAGGCTCTGAAATTACCTAACCTCATATCAGACCAGGAAGGGACAAGCCAAGACATGTGACATCCAGAAATTACTTTCAGTGATTAATGGAATTGTATATCTCTTTCACTGAGTTCATATTAAGGACTTTATTACTTGTGCTGAATTTAAAACTTATTTAGAATTGCTTATCATTTCACAGTTCATCACATAACTAGATAGCATTACTGAACTAAGGATAAGATAAATCTGTTTTATTGTTTGGGGTTTTTTTTTTTTTTTGCTTTCATGCTGGAAAAAAAATGTTCTGATTTTCTGACAGTCTCTTTGACAACAGAAACATTATCAAGTGACAAGTTCCCACGGACAATTTAAATGTTCATTTTGTATTGATGGTTATAAATATGGCTTAATCATTTTAAGTTTATTAAGTAACCAGAGACATTTTTAACTTTTTCTCATGAGCAATTGTACTATAATATATTCAATTAGTGAAGCAGCAGTTATTGGAAGCTTTAAAATAAACAGACTTCTTTTCACCTATGCCTCCTGTTGGGGATCCTTATTCCCATCCAGCTTCCCAATCAGTGAGTTCAGTGAGTAGGGTTGGGGGTGGGAGTGGGGGCAGACAGGTACAGGGTAGGTATATTCTCTACAGCTACATTAAAAGAAATAGCCAGGACTCCCTTTATCCTGCTCACTTATCCGGTTCAGTTATTACCCTCTGGGCCAGCCCAGTGGATTTACCTGTGGTGAACTGACCAGCACCTTCCCTGGCCCTCACTCCTCTGAGCCCAACCAGGCTTCTGATCCTTCTGTTCTAGCCTTTGGGTGGATGACTGCAGTCAGCCCTCTGCTCTTCCATGACAGCCAGTTATCTCAAACTCAGAGGCAGGAGAAAACACCCCATTTAGGCTCAGGTTCAAGCCCCATTCTCCATGATAAGATTGTCAACAGCAAATCAGGTGCTTGACCCCCCTGTTTGCCATTTTGAGTTTGTTCTGTACATCCTAGAAGCCAGAGAGAGAAAGCTATGATCACCTGGTACTCCTGCTGTCATGGCACAACATGCTCACCGTTTGCTCAGTCAGGGGCACCAGGCCATTGAGCGGGAGCCTCATGACTGACGTCAGCAGCAGCAGTAAAATCCCAGGTTTCCATTTTCACATGGAAAAGAGCCCTACTCTAATCCCACCAATTTTCAGTTATTGTTTCTTGGCATTAATTATCTGAAACAGCAGAAAGTCAAATATTATTCCTTTTTAATTTCTATTTAAAACTGAGATAGGAATCAGATCCTGTGCAAAGAATGTTTACCCAAAATAGAAGAACAGAATCACTTACTAATTTACTTCCACTAAAAACAATAAACAAATTAACACAGCATTCCCTTTTATTTCATAATCGTTCTCCATTGAGTTTTCTCTTTCAATTTTCAAAAAAAACTAAGTTCTCAGATGAGATATTAGTCCTTTTTCATTTTAGATAAGAAAATGAGTTCTAGGCTCATGCCATCCGCTATTCATTTCAGAATTTCAGATGGCTCTGCTGACATTTTCAGGCAACTGTCTACCAATTGATCGATGATATGGTTTGGCTGTGTCCCCACCTAAATCTCACCTTGAATTTTAATAATCCTCACATGTCAAGGCTGGGGCCAGGTGGAGATAATTGCATCATGGGGGCAGTTTCCTCCCTACTGTTCTTGTGATAGTGAGTGAGTTCTCATGACATCTGATGGTTTTATAAGCATCTGGCATTTTCCCTGCTGGCACAATTCCTCTTTGCCTGCTGCCATCCATGTAAGATGTGACTTGCTCCACCTTGCCTTCCACCGTGATTGTGAGGCCTCCCCAGCCACATGGAACTGCAAGTCCAATTAAACCTCTTTCTTTTGTAAATTGCCCAGTCTCCAGTGTGTCTTTATCAGCAGCATGAAAATGGACTAATACAGTTGAAGATCAGTGACTGGCCAGATCATGGAACCTAAAAGTTGTCATATGCATGCCACAAATGCACTCAACAGACCTAGGTAAGCACTGGCAAGATTTACTAGTTTTATTATTGTTTCTATTTATTTAGGGATACTGTTCCTTCTATTGGGAGCAGGAAATATTTCCATGTTGGCAGTTGTGTTTGCTTCCTGGAGCTCCCATAACAAGTTACCACAAACTCGGTGGCTTAAAACAACTGAAATTTATTTTCCCACAGTTCTGGAAGCCAGAAGTCCAAGGTCAAGGTGCTGGCAGGCCACACTCCCTCTGAAGCCTCTAGGGGAAGAATCCTTCCTGGCCTCTTCCAACTTCTGGTAGCTCCAGCTGTTCCTTGGTTTACAGCTGCATAACTCCAACCTCTGCCTCTGTTTTCTTTTTTGTTTCTCTTTTGTTCACAGCTTTATTGAGAAATAATTCACATATCATACATTCACTTAAAGTATACAACTCAATGATGTTAGTATATTTTCAAAGCTTTACATCACCACAGTCTAATTTTGAAATATTTTTGCTCTCCCTGGAAAGAAACCCCATACCCATTAGCTGTCACTTTCCATCCCAGTCCCTAGCCCTAGGCAACCATTAATTTACTTTAGGTGTGTATAATTTTGCCTATTCTGGTCAATTTCTTTCTTTCTTCTTTATTTTTCTTTCTTTCTCCTTCCTTCTTTTTTCCCTTCCCTTTCTTCCTTCCTTCTTTCTTCTCTTTTCTTTTTCTTTCCTTCCTTCCTTCCCTCCTTCCTTCCTTTCCTTCTTTCTTTCTTTCTTTTCTTTTCTTTTCTTTTTAACATATCCTTCTCCTCTGTGTGTTTTCTCCTTCACTTACAAGGGTCACTTGTCATTGGATTTAGAGATGATCTAATCTCGAGATCCTTAATTGCATTTGTAAAGACCACTTTTCCAAATCAGATCACATTATAGGTTCTGGTGGCCACCGTTTAGTCCACTAGGTCAGAACTGTGAGGACAGGGTATGAAAACCTGAGCTAACTGGTCCTGTGTTTTTGATATATTTTAATAATTTAAAGCCCCTTAGAGATGACCGCCTGTTTGAAGCTTCCCAATAGGCTTCATCCCAAATCTGGCTATTGGCTAGGGAGAGGAAGGCAGAAGTTATGCAATGATTTAAGAAAGACATTTGAAAGAGCAGGTTCTATAATAATGTTCTGTACATTCCCCTGCCCAAACCCAACTGGTAAGTGTTCAGTGTTTCATGAAACCAAACTTACTAACACAAAAACGCCCCTCATTCTTCTCCCTGAACAAAACCACCATCCTGTTGAAACCCAGACCTTTACCTTGCCTGCACCTGTGCCTAAAAATGTACCAAAAAACTGACTTACTTCATATTAAATTCATGACCAGTGACAACAAAGTGACATCAAACACTCATCAGCAATCCTACCTCATCTGCCTAATAAGTCTATTTTCCACACTGTAGGACAACAATTTTCTACCTTCTCCTCTGGCCCAAAGGGTCCAACTCCCAACATTCTTAGCTGATGATATTACATCACACTTCACTGATAAAGTTGAAAAGCTCCCATCCTGAAATTTATAATAAGCTGACATCCATATCTATAATCTCAGTGTTCTCTCTTATTACAAATGTATGATTCATTTTCCTATCAGACTCCTGTAGGATAGGATCTCATCACCCTTTCTGAAGGATCTCAGTCCTGCAATTACCCTTCTCTCCATCATCACTCTTTGCTCCGTGGGTCACTCCCACCAGTATCCAAGGATACTCTACTAATTCCAGCATCTCATGAATAAATTCTCCACTGGCATCATAGTCCCCTTGATGCCTTTTCCTCCACTCCTCTTTTTGGTAATTTTTGTTCATTTTTAAGTTCATCTTCCTTGAATTTCATTTCCCACAACTCACTGGATACTACTCATGTGTAAGTCTCAAAACTCCTTCGTGTTGTTAATTTCATCAATCACCACCATGTTCTTAACTTCCTTAACTTTTATTTTAACAAGTTCCCTCTCCTTTGCAGATTTCTGCACATTAGTAGAGAGCTCTATCTTCCTTATTCTGTCAGTGACTTCCTTTTTTTCTCAATGCATCCAATTTATGCAGAGATAAAATTCTATTGCTATTCTGCTAATCTACCCACTCCACCTGTTTTTCCTATGTGTGTGATATATATATACAATCAGTTACCCCAAGGGAAATATACTAACAGAGGAATATGTAAATGCTATTACTAAAACAGATATATTTAGCTGTTTGTATCTATATGTACAGCTATATGGGGTGTGTGTGTGTGTGTGTGTGTATGCATATATACATTACAAACAGCTAAATACATCTGTTTTAGTAATAGCATTTACATATTCCTCTGTTAGTATAAAATCTACATATCACACAAAGTGGTCAGTGATTTTTTAAAAAACTCACTGATTCTAAAATCTAACAGAGTGATGAACAACAATTTAAAAAATTGGCAAGACTTTTGTTTTCTGTAAAGATGACTGAAGCATGACTTTTGTCCAAATTAGATTGTTATTTTTTTGGAACAAAAGGGTCTGAATATATCTCTGAGAAGATCAACATTGGTTGAGCCCTTTATACTTTTCAGTGAAATTTAATATTCATCATTTTATTTGATCCTTACAATAGCCCTGTAAAAATTCTGGTATTTATCCACTTTTCACATACAAGAAGGAAGATCACTAAGTCTGTGTGACACACCTGACTGCCTCCAGCTGTTACTGAAGCCCATGGCGACCACTCCAGTGGCCTTAAGCTTGGGTGCACATTAGAATCACCTGAGAAGCTTTGAAAAATCTTGATGCCAGGCTGCACTCCACACCAGTTAAATCAGAAACTCTGGTGGGTGAGTTTTGAAAATGCTTCAGGTAATTTTAGTGTGCAACTGTGTTCGACAGCCATGCATTGCTCCATCCTTTCTGGAACACCACTGTCTCCCAAATTCAACCCCCTCCTTTCTCAGCTTTGAAAAGGGTGTTTACTGGCCGGGCACGGTGGCTCATGCCTGTAATCCCAGCACTTTGGGAGGCCGAGGCAGGTGGATCACGAGGTCAAGAGATTGAGACCATCCTAGCCAACACGGTGAAAACCCGTCTTTACTAAAAAACAAATACAAAAATTAGCTGGGCATGGTGGTGCGCACCTATAGTCCCAGCTACTCAGGAGACTGAGGCAGGAGAAATGCTTGAATCCGTGAGGCGGATCGTGCCACTGCACTCCAGCCTGGTGCCTGGCGACAGAGCAAGACTCTGTCTCAAAAAAAAAAAAAAAAAGGGGGGGTGTTTACTGCATTTTACAAGGGAAGATGACCTCTTGGGATCAAGTTTCTTGCAAAACTTCCTTATAAGGAAGAGAAAGCATGAAGGAACAATAACACTCAGTTTAGATATATAATTTTCCCCCAAGCCGCTAATGGAAATTTCTACATATGTATCAATTGGAACATAAAAGATGTCAAAAAAGTGTGCAGTGGGATTGGTGGAGAGTATTAAAACATTTAAGCCTATTTCATAGGTTTTCACATATCATATGGTATCCATATTCAAATTCACCTTCAAATATTACATGGCTGTCATCTTCTTATTCTTTCTAAAAGAATTACAGATGTGGTCCTAAAATAATGACTTACCTGTTTTATTTTTAGTAGCTGGAGATAATGTTAGAATGGTTTGAGGAAGAGTTCGAGTATCTTAAATGCTTGTCCTAGAAATGCACCCTAGTATGTAAGATCTCACAACTGCTGGTTGTAAAAGAATTTTTACATTTTACTGCTTGGTTCTGAGGGGTGGCTTTGAAAATGGCAATTATTCTGCTGTGACAATGAAATGGCTCTGCACCTAAAAATGCACCAGGGAGAAGCAATGTTGGTATAGTATAAGCCAGTAGCACACTGCCATTTTTCAACTATTAAGAGAGTATTTTCCTTGCAAAGTTGGGCTACATTTAAAAGTAGTAAAAGTATTCCCAGAATACAAGTATATCACAAGACTAATAGCAATATTATTAAAAGAATAATAATATAAACATTTATTTTAAATGGTGGTCCTTAGCATCAGTTCTTAAGAATACAAGATTATGCTGTAATATTATACTGTAAGACCATTGCCTCAGTTTGCCAATTGTAAAATGAGGATATTCTTCTGAAATTCACACAAAGCCTGAAGAGGTTGCTCTTAATTATCTCAATATCTAAAGAACAGAATAAAATCAAAGTTTGTTATTACTGAATTAGTCTCCATTACCATACTTTAAGTAAAATAAATTTAATTATGATTTTTTTTAGGTGACTGATAATACGGTGGCTGTTGGAGACCACTATGTCATGACCATTCATCTTTAAGGATTTAACTGAAAGAGCAGACAACTCTTTCTAGAATATCATTACCATCAGATATTCATCTGGCTTGAGAATGTGTCTTCCTGTTATTATGGTGTGAGGTCTAAATCATTCACTCTAATTTCTTAGACAGCACTTCTACTCATTTTGCTTCTTCCTGTTTCTCAGCATGCACTCTCTTGCAGTCAGGCTGTTTCCTGCCTGTTGCCCCATCCATTCATTCATGCTAATCCCCAGACTTGTGTCTGTTCATCCTGCTTTTTCCACTGTCCCCAGAAAATGCACAATCATTCCTCAAGGCACCATTTAGGCCACATCCTCTTCATGAAATTTCTAACTAACTCTGGACCCTCTAAGCCTCCACTCCTCTTACAGGACCACAGTGGCTGAATGTCCTCCTAGCCCTTCTGCAATTTTCTACGCCAAACAGGACCCTTGCTCTGAGGTGTCAAGGAGAGTGCACACAGATGCCCAACATTGAGAGACCAAACCCTACACCACAGAGAACTGACATCCTACTTTCCATGTAAGCACATGATCCATCAGAACCTAAAAGCAATTATGATGGTTAATTTTATCTGTCAACTTGATTGAGCCACAGGGTGCCCAGACATTTGGCCAAACATTATTTTGTGTGTGTCTGTGAGGGTGTTTATGGATGAGATGAACATTTCAGTCAGTAGATGATTAAAGCAAATGTTTCTGCCTGATGTGGGTGGGCTTCATCCAAGGATAATTGAGAAGAAACTTCTCCTGCCTAACTACTGTTGAGCTGGAACATCAGTCTTCTCCTGCTTTCAAACTCAGTCTTAAACTGTAACTTCTCCCCTCAGTTTTCTTGGTTCTCAGGCATTTGGATGCAGTCTGAAACAATGCCATCAGCTCTCCTGGGTCTCTAGCTTGCCTATTACAGATCTTGACATATGTCAACCTCCACAATCACATGAGCCAATCCCTTATGATAAATCATAAACACACACACACACACACACACACACACACACACACAATTTTCATCCTATTGTTTTGTTTTTCTGCAAGGTTCACATCAAGACAGCAATATAGACTGTGCTCAAACACTGCTACTTTACCATCTCAAGATGGAAGGAGACCTCAGAGTGCTCTTTAAATGCTTGTTATGTGCTGGGGTGGTCAGCTGATCTTTTTCATTAAAGAGGTGCCCCTCTTTAATTGTCAGAAAAAAATAAGTTGGATTTAGTGATCCTTGAGGAATAGTTCATCTTTAAAACTATATGACTCTGATTTTTATTCTACTCAACAGATGGACTTTGGCCCATTGATTTAGCACCATGTCAGCATCATTAAATTTAACTAAACAACGTCTTCTCATTGTGCATTTACCTGAGTGACATCATCCATGTATAAGTGGCATGTCAGCATTTCAGCTGAGGTGTGAATGATAGACTACCAGGGACTATTAGCATGTAGTCTAAGCTATTCCTATCTTAATACATACCCTTTATGTCATTCAGTACCAACCAGTGTGTAGAAAACGAGTACTACTTGGCCTGTTTTCTCCACAAGTCTAAGGTGACACAGCTGACTAAGCCTTCTGCACCTGCTGGTGTAGCAGTCTGCCAGAGCTGCCAGGATTCTGGAAGGGAGGCAGAACCATGGCCTCCACCCCAGGATTGCAGTCAGCCAAGGATATTTTCATGCCCCAAATAACTGAGTTTCTTAAGGTGACAGCTCACAAATACTTAAGAACTTAAGTCCACACACCACCTCACCCTACTCCCTGCCCCACCAAGCTGGGTTAGAATAGATTCTGGTTTATAATATTCTAAAAAAATAGAGTATCTTTTTTTTATTTTTTAAGTAATGGCTTTACTGAGTTTTATTCACCTACAACACAATTCATCCATTTAAAATATCCAATTCCATGGATTTAGTACATTCACAGAATCATGTAATTATCACCACTATCAGTTTTAGAACATTTTCATAATTTCAAAAAGCAACCCAGTATCCTTTAGCTGTCATCCACCACTTTCCCTATCACCCCAATCTCCCAGCCCTAAGCAACCACTAATCTACTTTTTAACTCAATAGATTTGTCTATTCTGAATATCTCATATACATGGAATGATATATATGTAGTCCTTTGTGGTTAGCTTTTTTCATTCAGCATAATTTTCCAACATTTATCTAAGTTGTGGCATGTATCTGCACTTCAATTTTTATGACTAATATTCCATTGCACGAACATACCATATTTTGTTTTACCATCCATTAGCTGATTGACATTTGGGTCATTTTCATCTTTTTGGTAATTATAAATACTTTTATGAACATTCTTGCACAAGTTTTTGTGTAGACATATGCTTTTGTTTCTCTTGATATATACCTAGGAATGGAATTGTTGGATCATATGGCAACATTATGTTTAATTTCTGAGAAACTACCAAGTGACTGTAAAAGTTTATATTCCTACCGGTGGTATATGAGCGTGCGGCTTTCTCCACACCCTCACCAAACTTACCATCTGACTTTTTCATTCTAACTATCCTAGTGAGTATGAAGTTTCTTACTGTGGTTTTGATTTGAATTTCCCTAATGGTGACATCAGCAAGATGCCAGAACAGGGGGTCCCAGGTAACATGATCCCCCACAGAAAGTCAAATCAGAAACTAACCACAGACAAAAACACCTTGTGAAAACCCTGAAACATGGGAATGAGACTGAAACAGCTTTGTGGGCCATGTAACTTAATGAAAAACACAAGAGAGGGCAAAAGAAACAGTCTCACTTTGACCACACCACCCGCCTCTCTCCCACATTGGCACAGTATGACAAAGAGAGAATTCCCTAGGTCTTATGGTTTCTATTATGAGAAAAGAGAACCAGAGGAGGACATTCACCTTCTCTAGCATTATGAGATGTTTCCTGGGAAGCCCCTTTCAGTTTCACCTCACAGAGAAGGCTGACGGTAATGGCATCACTGGACCACTCAGAGTCAGGTAGAAACACAGAAGTGAAACAGTTCACAGCAACCAGCAGGATGATCTTGGTGGCAGCTGTGCTCCTGCCACCCATGGTGCCAATCAGAAGTACCAGCCACCAGCAAAGCCCACCTGCAAAAGTCCACCTGGTCACCCCTAGAAGTGGTGGACAGTTCCACCTGGCTTGAATCCCTAGATCCAGGCCCAGCCTCAGACCCTGCCCCAAGACCCCTCAAGTGAGAGCGATGCTCATCACAACACATTTCAGCAAAAAGCAGGGGCTAATTATGGCAGACCCATGAGTTTAAACAGTGTTCATTCTGGCCCCGAACCCTATCATAAGAGATCACGGTGAGGGAGGGAGGTGCTGGGATGAAATCTACCACATTGCATTTCTGCAATAAATATCTAGAACAAAAAAAAAAGAAGAAAGAGCTCAAATAACCTAATCTTACACATCAAGGAACTAGAAAAAAAAAAGAACAAACTAAACCCAAAATTAATAGAAAGAAGAAAATAACAAAGATCAGGACATAAAAACGTAAAAATAGAGAGTAGAAAAGAGACACTAGAAAACAGAGACTAGCAAAACAACAGGAAAAAATCAATGACTCACAGAGTTGGTTTTTTGAAAAGCTAAACAAAATCAGCAAACCCTTAACTAGACTTACTATGAAAAAAAGAGAAATAAAATCAGAAATGAAAGAGAAACAATTACACCTGATACTACAGAAATACAAAGATCATAAGAGATTATTCTGAATAATTATACACCAACAAATTTGATAACCTAGATGAAATAGATAAATTCTTAGACATGTATAGCCTAGGAAAACTGAATCTTGAAGAAACAGAAAATCTGAAAAGACCAATAACAAGGGGTTGAATCAGTCATTAAAAAGTCTCCCATCAAAGAAAGCCCAGAATATGATGGCTTCACTGCTGAAATCTACAAAACATTTAAAGAAAAACTAGTGTCTGTCCTTCTCAAGCTCTTCCAAATAATGAGAGGAGGGAATATTAACAAACTCTTTTTACAAGGTTTAGCATTATCCTGATACCAAAGCCTGAAAAGGACATTACAAGCAAAAAAAATTACAGGCCAATATCCCTGATGAACATAGATGCAAAAATACTCAACAAAACACTATCAACCTGAATTCAATAGCCCACATATTAAAAGAATCACTCATCATGATCAAGTTCGATTTATCCCAGGGATGCAAGGATGGTTCAACATATGCAAGTCTGTAAATGTGATACAACACAGTAAAAGAGTGAAGGACAAAACCCCTATGATGACTAATGGTGTTGTGCATTGTTTCATGTGTTTTTGACTATTTGGTATCTTCTCTGGAGAAATGTCTATTCAGATACTTTCCCCATTTTTTGATTGGATTACTTGTCTTTCTCACTGAATTGTAAAAGTTGTTTACATAATCTAGTTACAAGTCCATTATCAAATATATGATTTGCAAGTATTTTCTGGAATGATTTGGGTTGGAGAGCTTTTCAATAATACTAATAATGCCTGATGCCTACTCTTCAGAGATTCGCATTTATTTGATCTGTTGGCTGGGTCCACTCATATGTTTTCAGTGTATAGTAGACAAATAGAAACCTATAGATTTAGGATATCTGCTATCTTGGGGTCCCAGAACCAATCACTTAAGACTCCAGAGCAAAGGGCAGCCCACTGGTAATGACTATTTCCAGCACCACAGTCATTTTATTCAGGAATCCATTGTCCTTTGTTGTCCCCAGAACTTTGTTAGGGCCAGGTTCACACAAACAGATTTCTGTAACTTTTTTTAGCAATGTTATGAGAATTTTTATTCCAAAATCCTTTATTCCACATAACACAAGAACTTAGGTGGTTTAGCATTAAATTATAACTTTTCTACCCATTAACCTTGAGATATTGCACCACTCAAAAGAAAATTTGTACTCTCAGTGGTGTTCAGAGATGTATTCTTCCATTAGGTATATACACAGCAGTGAATTTAGGCTAAAGTACTTTCAGTAAAAAGGTGACAAATGTGAAGCATTTTCTATTAGTTTAAGAAAATGTCTCAATCCCTTAAAAATAAAATTTAACTTCTTACTGCATCTCCTTTTTTCCCCTTTAGCGATAAAATCACCTGTTTATTTAAGTAATGATGATCTAGGCTTGGTTATTTCTTGGAAGAAAAAAATAATAATCGTAGTATTACCTGCTGGGAAAAACCCTATCCAGAGGTCTCTAAAACTATTATAAACCATGAATATGCAAAGAGACGTGTCTAACTTTTAACCTCAGTGGAAGAGGTTAGGACGATTTTAATCCCTTTCCTCCCTCTGAGTTCCTTATGCAAAATCTTTGATGATCCCACAACCCCTCCCACAGCCCTGTATCTCAAGCAGTTTTGAGAGGGACAGAATATGCCAAGTCACAAAGAGAAAAGCAAATGTACAGCATTTTCTTATACCCTTTCTCAGATAGTAAATGCCTTCTTGTCTTGTATTAATATACCTACAAAAAAAACACATCTTTATCATACTAGAGAATATGCTCCAAGATGACCTGCTGTCATCGCTGTAGACACAAGCATAGCTGCAGAATCTTAAATATCAGCTTTCCTTGCTTAAAGCACAGATAGATAGATAATGACAGATAAATAGGTAGGTAGGTAGACAGACAGCTAGTAAGATAGATAGATAGATAGATAGATAGATAGATAGATAGATAGATAGATAGACAGACAGACACACAGACACATACATACATACATACATACATAGATTCTGATGGATTCTGTGCTTTTCTACACAATCTACACAGGCTTATGGTTTCTACCAGCACCTTCATTGTTTTTCAGGAGGGTGCTGAATGGTAAAGGGGTGCAGCAAGTCTGTTACCTTTGCTTCACAGGATAGTTCAGCGTCCTTCTCTCCTCCCCTTTGACTTAAAATGTCAGTAGCACCTCTTCCAGTTATTTTGACAACCCAAAACATTCCATGCAGATCCAAATTATTTTTATGTGGTTAAAAAAAAATACATAACATAAAACCTACCCTTCAATTATGTTTTTAAATCATTATAGTGCATGTGCCATGTACCATTCCATGTGTAAATCCCATGGGCAACTGAAACTTCACATGTTCCAAGGAAACTCACCCTCCCTCCCTCCAAACCTGCTCCCACATCTGAATTCTTTATCCAATATGCATTCCATTGTCTATCCCAACACCTGAATCCCTCTTCCTGCTCTCCTCCAACTTCATCACCATGTTCTGTTGACTCTGCCTCCTAAAAGTCTCTTGACTTCATCCCTTCAAATCTCAGTTCACTTTTACCTGAGTGGCTATTGCCATAGCCTCCCAAGTGTTTTCCTGCCTTCAATGGCCTCATTGTCCAATCCGGAGTGACATGTCTAAAAGGAAAATCTGATCAGTGTGTGCCCTGCTTAAATTGCTTTACTAGACTTTTGACTGGCTCTGCCCAGTTGGTGGTTACAGGATTTAATAGGGATTTAAGGGAGGGCTTCCAAAAGTTTCCAGAAGGTTCATGTCATTCACAACCATAACAGGGTCTATTCTTTTCCCACTTTTATAAATAAGTTAATAGAATAGAAATGAAGTTTAATGAATCAATAAATAAAGCAATGATGTTAAGTATTTTCCCTTTTAAAAAGGAACACTTTGCTAACAGCTCAGTTTGTATCTAGTGAACACATATGCTGTGACCAGTGAATTTCAAAGTAAATAAGCCTATGTCTCATGTATTTGTTGCTCAACTAAACCCCACTAGCCATGACGGTTTTGAATTGCTTTTAGTTATAGTCTTAGAGTCTTCCTTTTGTATCCATAATGAATCACTTGATGAAAAAAAGCGTAAAGAATATAATGTCAAAATGTAACTTATGAGAAGAATCAAAATGTTAACAATTCTGTAAACTTATCTCAAGTTGATATTCATTGTATTTGTAACTTGTATATAAATTCTTATGCGGCAGATCAATATATACGAATTACTTTCCAAAATTTAAAAATACGAAATATAGTAATGAATATATCTAAATTGACTATTCATTTGTCGGATGTGAAGACTAATGTAGTATGTTATTTAAAGAGAAAGGTTAAACACAGCAGCTGAAAATCATCTTTTGTTTTATCATGTAGAACCATTGTTTTTTAAGCCATGACAGTTTTTGTCAATTTTTAGGGCAGTAATAAGTAATTACATTTCAACCTATATATTAGCATACATTTCATTCTGAAACCAAAACGACCCAGTCATTTCTAATTTATTTGTCAACAAATTACTTTCTTTACACAGTTAATATAAAATAAATCAAATTGTGCAAATTATTGTTAATCAGGAAAAAGATTTTGGTTTTAATATAACTATTATTGTGTGTGTGTGTGTGTGTGTGTGTGTGTGTGTGTGTTCTGAGACAGAGTCTCACTTTGTTGTCCAGGCTGGAGTGCAGTGACGTGATCTCGACTCATTGTAGCCTCTGCCTCCTAGGTTCAAGCGATTCTCCTGTCTCGTCCTCCTTAGTGGCTGGGTCTACAACTGAGCACCACTACACCCAGCTAATTTTTGTATTTTTAGTAGAAATAAGGTTTCACTATGTTGGCCAGGCTGGTTTTGAACTCCTGACTTCAAGTAATTTACCTGCCTCGTCTTCCCAAAGTGCTGGGATTACAGGCATGAGTCACCATGCCTGGCCTAAAATTATAATTTAAGAGAGCTTTACATATCTAGAAGAGGCTGTTATCAGCTGAGTAACATGCTGCTGATAGATGAAGGAAGATGAAGGCTAAGAACTCATCCACGTCTCTGGCTTTTTCTGGAAAGTCACAGAAAATTCCAGTCTACTTCAGGGAATGCTATCGAACACTCAATTCCCCTAGCCATTGATTATTCATTCAACAACTATTTTGAGTACCTACCAAATTCCAGACTCTCAGACTCAATGCCAGCAGGTGGTCCCTGCCCTCAAGAAGTATAAATTTGAAAAAGAAAAATATTAAAGTAATTACAAATTATTGTAAGTACTAGTAAAGAGATGATTTCAGCCTGCCTGAGAAGAGGACATTTATGCTGAGACCCATAAAGTAAGAAGTGAGGACCAGCTAGAGAAACCTTCAGCGTCAGTAGACCTGAGGGAAGATGAGCTTGCAGGATTCTTGGAAGTGGAAGGAGATCCAGTGACTGGAGCTTAACAAGCCATGCAGGGATGGGGAATGAGGCCAAAATGAAGTTAGGATGCTAAGAAAGGACCTGTGGGGAGTTGTGGTGAAAGGTTTTGATTTTGTTATATAATAAAATGAAAAAGAAATAGTGAAGTGGTTTAAGCAAGTGACTAACGTGATTCAATTTACATTTTAAACATATCCATCTACAGAGTTTTGTTTCTGGTATAGAGGAGTGAGATCGTAACAAACCATCCTCCTGCAAAGAACAGTGTAAATTCTGGTCAAAATAGAAAAAGCAACCAATTTAGTCTCTGGAGACTCAACAAGGCCTGGCCGGCCAAGAGACTCTGCCTTTCTCATCTGATTTCCTTTAACTGCTCTCCTTGCTCACTCTTCCCCGGCCACACCACACGTACTGCAGGTGCTTACTGCCCTGCCCACCTAGGCCTCTGCACCCCATGCATGCTGGGCTAGTTCTCATTCTCCGGACAGACTGGCCTGTGTGCATTGTTAGCTTGAACCATAGGACCCAGCTGGCAGGAGCCTTGCAATTATCACATACATATCCTCCAGATGAGATCAGCAAGACTCAAAATGTCAAATGACTTCTTGAATTCATATAGCAACCAGGGAAGAAAAGGAGCTTTCTGATTTCTGGTCCAAATCTCTCCACATACACCAATATCCTCCAGGCCACCTGCTAGGATTGAATAGTGTCCTCCCAAAATTTCTATTTTGTAGCCCTAACCCACAATGTGACTGTATTTGGAAATGGGGCCTATGCAGATGTAGTTAAGTTTAAATGAGGTTGAAGGGTGGGAACATGATACAATGATAAAACTAATGTTGTACTTAATAAGAAGAAATAGCAAAGAGCATGCATCCTCTCTCTTTCTGTCTCTTTCTTACTCTCCTCTCTCTCTCTCTCTCTCTCTCTCTGCCATGTGAAAACACAGTGAAATGGTGTAATCTACAAGCCAGGAAAAGAGGCCTCACTAGGAACAAAATCTTACTGTAACCTTGATCTTGGACTTCCCAGCCTTCAGGACTGTGATAGATAAAAATGTTGAAGAAGACACTCAGGCTGTGGTGTGTTGTTATAGCAGCTCAGGCTGACTCCCACTGCACTGTCTCTTGACAAAATGAGAGTCAAACTGCTCAATCCCATGATCAGGTGGGTGTATCCATCACTGGGGGGAAATAAGAAATAAAACTGGAAAATGAGCTATCCTGATGTCTTTTCTGTAGCTAGTCATCTTTAGTAGGCCAACAATCTCAGACACAGTCTTCACAGGTGACTTGTTCAACTAATTCAGTGGCTTAATTTTGACTTTTATGACAGCTATCAGGACCATATCTATGTGAACATTTCAGAAGAGATTTAAACAGTATTCTCCTGTTGTCTTATATTTTGGGCACAACCTGAATATGAAGGCAGGGACAGCAGGAGAAGCCAGGGAAAGAGAGACTGGTGTTCAAATTTTCAGTCTACTGGCTTCCCTGGTAATTCACTAAGTGTGAAAGCAATGAAGCATGGATTTCACTTGTAATGCTACAAACCCAGGCATATTAATCCAATTATTTTATTAAATGAATTATAGAAAATTTATCTTATCTGGTGCTCTAATATTACCTTTTTATTTCTGAAACTGAAAAAGAGAACTAGAGACTTAATTTTTATTTTAGAAGAATCCTAGCCAGCAAAAATATTGATATTTAAAGCCTGGATTTTGAAGTAGGGAAGTGGGGAAGATTTCATTAGAATTCAATTCAATTCCTCCAGTGATTATAAAAGGTAAATGATATGCAAAGTATTGATTGAGCTGTGGAAAATATAAGAAAACCTAAGGCCTGCTCTCTGCTGTCTACTTAGAGATGTACGTGAGACTCAGAAAGCATTTAGAAGCAATATGAAGACCAACCAAGAAGACGATGTTTGTACAAATATCAAATCACTCCTCCCCAATTTCCACTTAAATGGCTATACAGACCATGAAAAGGAGAAAAACATCACTATCAACGCTGCAGTTCAAGGAAAGCTCACTCACACACACACACAAACACACTCACATGTTCCAGAAGCATTAAAGCATTCACAATACCATTCAGAAATAGTGATGCGAGCAAACAGCAGACATTTCTCAAAAGAAGACATATAAGCAACTGTGAAACATAAGAAAAAATGCTCAGCATCACTAATCATCACAGAAATGCAAATCAAAACCACAATGAGATACCACCTCACACCAGTTAGAATCACTATTATTAAAAAGTCAAAAAATAATGGAAGTTGGCAAGATGGCAGAGAAAAAGGAACATATACGCTGTTGCTGAGAATGTAAATTAGCTCAATTACAGTAGAAGGCAGTTTGGAGATTTCTCAAAGAACTAGTAAGAGAAATTCTAATTGACCCAGCAATTCCATTACTAGGTATATACCCAAAGGAAAATAAATTGTTCTATCAAAAAAGACTTATGTGTTCATGCAACACTATTCACAATAGCAAAGACCTAGACGCCCACCAACAGTGGGTGGTATAAAGAAAATATGGTACAGACACACCATGGAAGACTATGTGGCCATAAAATATAATGAAATTATCTCCTTTGCAGAAACATAGATGCAGCTGAAAGCCATTATCCTAAGTGAATTAACACAGAAACAGAAAACCAAGTAACACATCTTCTCACTTACAAGCGGGACACATGGACCTAAAGACAGAAATGATGGAAATGATGGACACTAGGGTCTACCAGAGGTGAAAGGGTGGAGAGGAGAAAGGTTGAAAAACTATCATTTTTTTTTCATATCAGATACTATGCTTACTACCTAGGTGACAGGATCATTCGTACCCCATACTTCAGCATTACACAATACACCCAGGTAACAAACCTGCACCTGTAACCCTTGAATCTAAAATAAAAGTTGAAAAAAAGTGAGTCTCTTGTAAACAGCAGAAAACAAAACAAAATTAAGGCCAGCTCTGTGCTGTCTACTTAGAGATATGCATGAGACTCACAGAAAGCATTCAGAAACCACGTGAAGACCAGCCTAGGGAATGATATGTATACAAATATCAAATTGCTCCTCCCCAATTCCTGCTTAAATGGCTATAAACACTATACAAAGAAGAAAAAAGTCAATACCCAGTGCTGGAGTTCAAGGAAAGATTATACACACACAAGTGCTCTCACTTCACTATTTCTAAATGACATCATGAAGCACTAGCCTTCAAGATGTCATTTAGAAATAGTGAAGTGAGACATGGGTTAATGAAAAGAAAGAATGATCTACTACTGTACTGTTTGCCCAGAAAGTAAGTGAAAGAGAATCCAGCAAAACTCTACTCAGATCCTGTAATGTGGAGGAGGAAGGACGACTGCTGAAGGTAATTGTGTCACCTGCAGGGAGCTGGGCATGGGCAGTGACATTTCCACCCTACCAGCATCTGCTGGAGGTTCTCCCGGGCTGCAGCCTCGTTGGGGATTTGCCCCCTGCTGAGATGCCCCAGCCCTGATTCGGGCTCCCAGAGGCTGCACAATGACTGGTATTGAAACGGGGCTAGGAGAGAGGCCACCCAACACTGTAGTAAAGTAAACCACAGAAAAGCCCAGCTGCCGTCTTCCTCCAACTAGACTGAAAGGTCCTAAAGGAGACAAGAGCCATACATTCTTACATAAAGAACACACACAGAAAACTCATCAAATCCTAACTCTATAAGCCAACACTGGGTAAACCTGGACCTCCCTCCCTTGGGAGGACTAAGCAGAAAACCATTGAAACCACCATATTTCATATCAAGGGGAACAATTGTCATCTTCTGAAATCTACAGTTGTTATCAGAAACTGGCACTTTAAAGAAATTGCATAGTCTATCTTCTCAGTTTCAAAAGGGCACTGCAGGTACGAGATTAGAGCAGGTATTCATTAAAAAATAAACTGTTTAAGACCAGAAAAGAAAACTGTCATGAAAACTACAATTTTTGAATTAAAGGGTGCAATGTGATGTCAAATATTGATTATATGCTACAGATCTAATCAGTGAAGTAGAAGACAAGCCACTTCTCTAAGTACACAGAAGAAATAAGAAAAACGAACATGATATAATCTGTGACAGGAAAAACAGGGATACACAAAATATATTTAACTGCAGTCCCAAGGGTAAAGAACAGAACAGAACAATAGTACTAATGTTTTTTAAAAGCATAGAAGAAAATTTTTCAAATCAATGTAAACATAAATCTACAGGCAAAAAGGGCCTACAATCTACAAGGTCAAGGTCAAAGACATCATATCAAATGTTTAAAAAATGTAAGGCCAAATCAAATGTCCAAATGGCATTTGGATGATGGCTGGGCATGGTGGCTCATGCCTGATAATCACAGCATTTGGAACGCCGAAGCGGGAGAATCATTTGAGATCAGGAGTTTGAGACCAGCCTGGCCAACATGGTGAGACCTGTGTCTACTAAAATTATTAAAAATTAGCTGGGTGTGGTGGTGAGTGCCTGTAATCCCAGCAACTTGGGAGGCTGAGGCAGGAGAATCGCTTGAACTCATGGACTATCAAGAGACAGAGGCTGCAGTGAGCCGAGATTACACCATGACACTCCAGCCTGGGCATCCAATGAGACTCTGTCTCAAAAAAAGAACAAAAAATTTAAGGCATCTGGATTGAAAAACAATCACCTTCAAAAGAATGAAAATCAGAAGGACATTGAAATTCCTTGCAACACTAAACATTGTAAGAAAACAGAGCAACATCTACAATTTTGAGGTAAAATATTGTGACTCCAGAATTCTGCACTCCATTTAAATGTGTACATAAGAATAACAGAAAGACACTTTCAGATCTACAAGAGATTGGAAAGTATATTATTCACAGACTAAACCAGAAAAAGTTATTCAGGATTATCCTACAGGAACTAGACTACATTACATTCATAAATGGGAATAAAGTAGAATAAAAAGGTACAGTAAGGCATGAAACTCATCATATACAGATTGAGTTAAATGATATCAATACAAATAAAAACATTTTAAAAGAGGTGATTCATAACATAAAGGTAATAATATGGGTCTGAACATTCATAAATACAATTTAGGAAGTAGAATGGAGAAGAGTAGAGGCAGTAGTGACAAAAATAAAATATGAAAAGGTCTTATCTCACGGTTTATGTGTTGGAGAATCAATAATATTGTAAGTTTCCTTTGAGTTTAGGAAAAAACAGATTCAAATATGATTTTTAAAAGTTGCAGGTAAGCAAGAGTAAAATTAAATATTATATAACATAAATTATTGCAGAATAAGTAAAATATAAGAATAGCTCAAATTTATACAGGAAAAGTCAAAGAAAAAACGAAAAACACTAATATTAGTAAACATAAACTAAATGAAAAGAAACACAAAATTGAAATTATATAGAAAAGTTATGTAATATTGTCCAAATAGAAAATCTAAAATTAAAGTACAGCTATCAACAACTTTTTTCTGCCACATAACATTGACCCAAAATACATAAAGCGAAAGCTGCTAGAAATATAAATAGAAACCAACAGAAATAAAATAGTGAAATAACTTCAAATGTACATCCTCAGTCTAAGGCAGATTAACATCCAAAATATAGAGCATTTGAACAATATCCTTAATGAGAGTCATTAGATAGATAACACTTCACCATTTAAGCATAAAACTATCTTTCTTTTCAAGCTTACAAAAATGGTCCTGATAGCCATAACAAAACAAATTAAATATAGAAAGTAGAAATTGTACAGACCACAGTCTTGACTACAATGCAATAAAATTAAACTTAACAACAACAAAAAGACACAACAAAAATTATTCTCGAACTCCTCGACCATGTTCTGAATAATTCTGGGATCAAAGAGGAGATCAATACCACTGTTAAAGAACAGTTCAGATTATGACAATGAAAACACTATATATATCAACATTTGTTGGATGCTACTAAGGCTATTAAATGTGTTCTTCCAAATTTTCAAACAATAAATTATTCCCATATGCTCTCAACTACTCCAGAGAATAACAAAGGATATAGAAAGCTTCCCAATTTGTTTTACTCTGATATCCAAGCCTGAAAATGATACCACTAGAAAGACTTCAGAAAACACAATAAAATACGGCAATTGTTCAAAACAATAATAGACCATAGTCAAGAAAGGCTCGTCTGAGAACAAGAAGGCTGACTTAATATTAAGAGATCAACTGACACAAATCACATTAATAAAGCGAAAGAGAAAAGTCATATGGTGGTCCCACTAGAAGCCAAAAAGGATATTAGGCAATATTCAACATCTGTTCTTGCAAACTTTAAATAAGGAAGCATTGAAGTCATCTTCATTAGCATAATAAAAAATATCTCAAACTAGCCGCCAGTATCACATGTATATAAATGTATTCAGATATGTTTGGCACTTTTTAAAGAAAAGGAAAATTACAGTTTTAAATGGTACAATTTATAATACCATAAAATTACATTTTATAGATTTTGTATATACATGATACTAATACATACACTGTGTATTACTGTACTGGGTTAAAAGTCCCAAACTATGTGTACTTTTGTACCTATTTTTATGAGCACTTTAAGAAATTCTCATGGTTTAATGTTGCCTATATTTTATTTTTGTTCTACATGTCCGACTTTAGCACTTAATACTTCCTCCCCCCGTCACAGGAGACTTTGCTTGCATTTCTACATCCTCCCAGTAATCCACATGTCATTTTTCACTGATTTTGCAGGAAACTTTCCACTGTGGCTCAGCTCATATGAGTAGTGACCCTTTTTATTCATACAGAATATAGTAGAAACCTTTCATCAAGAAAAACTTCATCGAAGTAGAGTATTACAAACATGCACCTCCTGGGTTTCTTCCCTTCTATTTACAGGAAGCAGATGCCATAGGACTTCTTTTCAACAATTATTCAGAATAGAATAGATTCTATTATGAAGAGCAATTCAATATTATGGTTACACATAACTTGTCACAATAAAATGTATAATATGAGACTCTGAAGGACTCTGCTGAAGATCAACCCCATCCCTTTGAGTTGGCATAATGTCTAGAACTAAGTGACAGAATAGGCTGCTGAAATAACAAGCCAAGCTGGAGACTTACATTTGCTAAAACCACTAAACCATTAGATTACTTTCAAATTTTTTTTTTTTTTTAGAAACTGTTAATTTTTAAAATTGATACATAATAGTTGTATATATTTATGGAATACATAGTGATGTTTCCAGACATACAATGTAAGTGATAAGATCATGGTAATTAGCACATCCATCATCTCAAACATTTATCATTTCTTTGTGTTGGGAACATTCAATATTCTCCTTCTAGCTATTTGAAAATAGATAATATGTTGTTAACTACAGTGATTCTACAGTGCTATAGAACACTGAAACTTATTCCTCCTCTCTAGCTGTAATTTTGTATCCTTTAATAAAGCAGTCAGTCCCCAAACTTTCTGGTGCCAGGAGCTAGTTTCATGGAAGATAATTTTACTATGGACTATGAAGAAGGATAGCTTCAGGATGATTCAAGCACATTACATTTATTGTGTACTTTATTTCAATTATTATTACATTGTGATACCTAATGAAATAATTACACAACTTACCATAATGTAGAATCAGTGGAAGCCCTGAGCTTGTCTTCCTAAAACTAGATGATCCCATCTGGGAGTGATGGGAGACAGTGACAGATCATCAGGCATTAGATTCTCAAAAGGAGCCTGCAACCCAAGTCCCTCACATGCATAGTTCACAATAGGGTTCACGCTCCTATGAGAATCTAGTGTTGCCGCTAATCTGACAGGAGGTGGAGCTCAGGTGATATTGGGAATGATGGGGAGCAGCTGTAAATACAGATGAAGCTTCACTTGCTCACCTGATCTCCCCTTCTGGTGTACCTGGTTCCTAACAGGCAATGGACCAGTACAGGTTAATGGCCTACATCTTGGGGATGCCTACTTTGACAAATCTCTCCCTATTGTTCCCTTCCCTCTACCCTTCTCATCCTCTAGTAACCTCTGTTTTACTCTTTAGTTCTATCAGATCCACTTCTTTGGCTTCCATATATGAGTAATAATGTGGTATTTAAATTTCTGTTGATGGCTTATTTCACTTAACAAAATGTCCTCCATGCTCATCCATGTTGCAGAAAATGACAATATTTATTATTTTACAATATTTTATGCTTATTTTTATAAAAGGACATTATTTATTATTTTTCATGGCTGAATAGTATTCCACTGTGTATATATACCACATTTTCTTAATCCATTCATCTGTTGATGGACAATTAGGTTAATTCCATATCTTGGCTATTATGAATAGGGCTGCAATAAACAAATAGAATTCTATAAAAGTAAAAAGCTTCTCCACAGCAAAGGAAACAATCAAAGTGAAAAGACAACTTACAGAATGGGAAAAAATATTTGCAAACTAATTCATCCAATAGGGGATTAATTACCAGAATGTATAAGGAACACATCTCAACAGAAAAAATAAACAATGTGATTTTAAAATGGACAAATGATCTGAACATTGATTTCTCAAAAGAAGATATAAAATGGCTATCAAATGTATTTTTTAAATGCTCAGAATCACTAATCATCAGGAAATGTAATCAAAGACACAATGAGATATTATCTCATCACAGGTAGAATAGTTATCACCATAAAGACAAAAAAATAACAAATGCTGGTGAGGACATGGGACGTGTAGAAAAGGGAGTGAAGTGGCATGATTGTAGCTCAGTATAGCCTTAAACTTCTGGGCTCAAGGGATCCTCCCACCTCAGCCTTTGAAGTAGCTAGGACTACAGGCATACATCTGGCTATTATTATTATTATTATTATTATTTTATAGAAACAGGGTCTTGCTATGCCTATTTTGCCCAGTCTGATATCAAACTTATGTGCTCAAGTGATTCTCTTGCCTTGACCTCCCAAAGTGCTGGGATTATAGGCATGAGCTACTGTGCCTTACCTGGAAAGGAAAACTCTTACATGCTGTTGGTGGGAAAGTAAACTAGAACAGGCACTATGGAAAACAGTAAGGCGGTTCCTTTAAAAAACACAAATAGAACTACCATATGATCCAGCAGTCCCACTAGTGGGTGTTTCTCCAAAGACAAGGAAATCATTATGTCCAAGAGATAGCTGCAAACCCATTTTTAAATAAATCAACACTCCTTACACAGTCTCCAAGAGGTAGCTGATAAATAATAATAGTGCATCTAATTCCCTGTACCGAGCCAAGTGAGCACCAGGTAAGAGGTGAACCACACTTCTGGTGGGCATGAAATCCATCTGCAGAACATCAAAGACCAAAAGTGTCAAGGAGCCAACCCAAGCAAGAAGAGAGAACAAGGTGAGTGGGCTGGGAGCAAGTGGGTAATGAGGAGGAGACTGGTAACGAACAGTGGATGTGTGAGGCTACACACTGCATGATTCCATCTACATGACATTTTGGAAAAGGCAAAACTGTGGCGACAATAACAGTAGAGTGGCTGCCGGGGGATGGGGGAAGAAAGGGATGAAAAGGTGGAGCACAAAGCATTTTTAGAGATGTGAAAACTATTCTGTATGATACCGTCATGGTGGATACTATCATTGTGCATTTGCCAAAACCCACAGAATGCACAACATAGTCCTGAACTATGGACTCCAGTTAATAATGATATATCCATATGGGTTCATTACTTGAAACAAATGGACCACATCACATGAGATGTTATTAACAGGGGAAATGGAGGGTAGGGGTGCTCAGGGGGTAGACTGGAACTTTGTACTTTCTCCTCACTTTTTCGGTAAACCTGAAATTGCTCTAAAAAACAAGTTAAAGCCTATTAATTTTTTCAAAATGGATGAGCACAAGGAGACACCATAGAAATAATGAGAATCTGAAGTAAGATTCTAACAGCTAACTGGCTAAGCTGAGCCCAGAAACAGGGGGCAGCTTTTGGGGACCATTCGTAAAGAGTAATAAAGATCCACTGACAAAGAGGGAAAAGGATGGGGACTGAAGATCCTGATATTAACAGCAAGGCAGAGGGGGCCTTTCCACTACACAGAAAAGCTTTTCTCTAGAGTAGCTTCCTTCTACTTTAATTTCCTTCTTATGCAAAAGCTACCAACCATAAAATCTGGTTAACGCTTGTATAATTTGGCTAAATGTGTTTGAAAAGTTAGCTTTACTTGTGGTGTAAAATTTTCATAACCCTCATTTCCTAAAAAGCAAGGATGATTCTTCTTCCTCTGCTAGAAGCTATAGATGCGGACCAACTGAGTAACAGTAAACCCAAGTTTTGACCTCACTAGTCAAGGACCTACAAACAGAGATACAGGTGAGATTTTAAAGTTCTAAAGTCCTAATTTGTGATGAATTTGGGGGGTGGGAGGGTGGAGAATTCTATTTAAACCTGGGAAAATGTAGAGTTCAATTAAAAACTTTACAATAGTAAAGCATGCACTGTGCCTGCATGTTTGTGTTATTTAACTCCCCCTGTTCTCTTTGGATTACATTTTTAAATAGTGCTTATTAGTTAGTCCATGGCTCCAGGCCTAGGACTTTTATTTTGTTCTAGAAAAAACAAGTGAAAAGCCATCTTTGAATTTTATAATGAGCTCAGCATCCTTAACAGCTTTCTCCCCACCCATGGTAAAGCCATGAGCAGAATAGGATGGTGGTTTGGAGTGGGCAAATTTTAGATTCCAATCTCAGGTTCTCTTATTTGTTATAAGATTTTTAAGAAAGTTTCTCAACCGTTTTGAACCTTAGTTTCTCATATCTAAAGCAGATGAGGACTGTGTAAGGATAAATGAGTAGTTTATGGCTGGTTTCTTGCACAACATCTAACACACAGTAAGCACCAAATAAATATGGACAGCTACTCTTATGCAAATTTCCTGCCTCTGCACCCCAGCACCTTAGAGAAAGTCTTTGGGATCCGCCTATCGCCCTCTCTCTTCCTGTATCTGCTTGGTTTGTCTTTCTCCATTTCCAGCTCCATAGCCATGGCTTTGGTTTGTCCTCCACTCAATCTGTTTCAGACTTGCTCTTGACTGGGAAACGCATTTGGTTCCTGACTCTCATTTGCGTCTGGAAGCAGTCTCTTGACTCCACGGCCAGTGGCTGCAGGCTCAGTCTATTCTGTTCCCACTCTCTCCTCTGGCCTTTAAAACCTAAGCCTTAGCCAGCTCCTACCTGGTCCCAGGAGGGAGTTCAGACAAACTATTTTACACAAACTGTTACAACCTTCCTTTAATAGAAAGACATTTAAAATGCAAACTTCCAAAAATTACTGAGTGCATAAATAGATAATGGGCTGTATGGGAGGGTCTTATACAGCCTATAAAAGTATGTTTACAGAATTTTGAACAAATTAAAAAAAATGCTTTGGTACAGTCAGGGTGCCCTGGAAGGAAGAGGGGTGTCACACAGACCTGAGTGTAATTCTGGCCTCAACATTCATTTGCAATGTGACATATCACAGGTTATTTAAGCTCTCTGAGCCTCAGTTTCCTCATCTGTTAAGAAGGGATGGAAACATACACCTCCTAGGATCACTTTTGATAATTACATCAGATAATATACGTAAAAACTTTAGCAGTCTGGATATTCCAATAAGAATCAACTCCAAATAGCCAATATCAAAACAACACAAACTGATTTTTTACTCACACTTCAAGTCCATCAAAGGTTGACTGAGGGCTCTGTTCCAAATAATCTTCAATCAGGCACTCAGGCTGATAAAGTCCACTATTTGGAGCTTCACCTGCACCAAGGCAAAGGGAAGGAATTTAGCAAGTCACATGGCTGATCTTACAGTTTCTTTCTGCAGTGTGTCATGGCTATGCCTAACTTCAAAGGAGACAGGGGAATGCAATCACGTCACATGGGGGAAAGAAGGGAATCAAAATATGGGTGAACAGCACCAATGACTATCACAAATACCAATTATAGTGCTGGCACCTAGAAGTTTTCCATAATAAATGTATGAATATAACATCATACATTTTTACATGTAAGATGCATGAAAATGAGCATATGTTACCATTTTAACAGCAATGACTTGACAATCAGATTATTGATCAGATACTTTTTCTGCTTCTATATTTGTTCTATAATTATTAATTTTGCAGAATGAGGCTATATTACTTTTAAATAAGGATAAATGAAAAAGAGTAATATTACTATTTATGCCTAGCTGTTTTCATCAAATTTTTAAAATAATAATAGGATTTAAAAGTCATTCTTGATCTAGCTCGGTGGCTCATGCCTGTAATCTCAGCACTTAGGGAGTCCGAGGAGGGTGGCTCACCTGAGGCCAGGAGTTTGAGACCAGCATGGCCAACATGGCGAAACCCCATCTCCACTAAAAATACAAAAATTAGCCTGGTGTGGTGGCATGCATCTGTAGTCCCAGCTAATCAGGAGTCTGAGGCAGGAGAATTGCTTGAGCCCAGGAGGCAGAGGTTGCAGTGAGCCAAGATGATGCTACTGCACTCCAGCCTGGGTGACAAAGCGAGACTCCATATCAAAAAAAAAAAAATTGTAATAAAAAATAAAAATCATTCTTCCCTCTCTGTTAACTGTAACTTTGGGTGCTCAGTACTTAGTGAAACAAACAAAAAAGGATATACAAATTTCAGAAGAGCCAAGAAGAATGTTAGCAACTATGTTTAGCAGCATTACAGATTCAAATGCTCGATTGATTAACACATGCCAAAATATGGGAATTACGAACTGTACTGTAAATAGCATTGTCATAAGATACATAAAGATGGCAGCAATAGACACTGGAGACTACTAGAGTGGGGAGGGAAGGAAAGGGGAAAGACTGGAAAATTAACATGAAAATGGTACTATTCTCACTACCTGGGTGATGAGATCATGCATATCCCAGACCTCAACATCACATAATGTACCCATGTAACAAACCTGCAACTGTACCCCTGAATCTAAAATAAAAGTTGAAATTATTTTTTTAAAAGATACCACTAGTGAGAATCCTGCATAATAAGCAGCTTCATCCCAAATTGTTTGATCAAAGTTTAAAGTCCCCCCCAAAACCTCATCTCACCTGTATTCAATAAAACAAAAAAATCAATCTTTGGTTAAAATAGCCTCAAGAAGCATATTAAAAATTATAACTTTTGTAATGGAAAAAAAAATTTTTTAATTCCCCTAGGACTGAAGAAACTTGAAGCGTGTATCTAACAAAATAGAAACTCCTTGTGAATGATATTGCAGATTTAATGTCCTCCATTAAATTTCTCCCCATTCAGCAAGGAAAGCATTTTCTTTCTGTCTCCATCTGCAGTTATCAACCACTGACCCAGCACCCTGGCCTGACTCCCTGATATCTGTGACCCCCGAGTCTGGGGACAGGAGCTGGCTGCTTTGAGTCACAGTTATCTGAGCCAAGTAGGTCAGTTTTGTTGTGTTTTGTTTCTTACTGGGAACACGGTTATAGGAAAGGGGTTTTGAGTTAAATGGTGCTTATAAACCAACCCAATGCAGCATAATATTGTACTTCTGCTAAAGAAGATGCAGGCAAATAATTTATTTGGCATCAAAATTTTATTTTCTTCAATAAGTTAATGTCACATTAAAAATGTAGAGGAGACTGATATTTATTAAAAGAGAATTTTAATGCATAATGACCACATAAAATGTGTGGACCTTAATTAGTTCAAACAAACCAAAGGTAGAAAATATTTGGTATACAATTGGGGATATCTGACTACAGGTTGGGTATTAGAAATGTCAAATAATTGTTATTATTTTTGTTAGATGTAATAATAATATAATGCAGGCAAATGTCCTTATTTTTATAGAGATATTCTGAAGTATTAGGCATGAAGAATGTCAATATATTCATAATTTTTAAAAATTAAGCAAAAAATAGATAAAGCAAATGTAGCAAAATGCTTATAGTTATTGAATATAGAGGATTATTCAGAGTATTATAATATTTTATCTACTTTTCGCTATGCTTACAATTTTTCATTATAAAAATTCTTTTTTTGCTTAGAATTGACTTGGATATGTGGGCTCTCTTTTGGTTCCATATGAAGTTTAAGGTGGTTTTGCTAAAATTAAATTTGAATATTTTACTCAAAATTATATATTTAAAATATTTATTAAAATACATATCTAAAATATTTTAAAATACTTTTTAATTCTTAAAACTTTTCATTATAAAAGTTTTTAATTTTCCAACAGTAGAAACAATATAAGGTATGAGAATACAGTGATAATACCAGAGTCTTATCAAGCTGGGAAGGATATTGGAGAACATTTATTTCAACACTCTCACTTTAAGAGATGTGGAAATTGCTGCCTCAAGTGACTGGAAAGTTACCTGAGGCTACATAACTGGTTGGTGACTGTATGATTTGGCTGTGTCCCCACCCAAATCTCAACTTGAACTGTAATTCCCATAATGCTCAAATGTCTTGATGGGAGATAATTGAGGCGTGGAGGCAGTTTCCCCCTTGCTGTTCTCCTGAGAGTGAATGAGTTCTCATGAGATCTAATGGTTTTATAAGCATATGGCATTTCCCCTGCTGCACTCATTCCCTCTCCTGCCACCCTGTGAAGAGGTGCCTTCCATCATGATTGTAAGTTTCCTGAAGCCTCACCAGCCATGTGGAACTGTCAGTCAATTAAACCTTTCTTTATAAACTACCCAGTCGTAGGTATTTCTACATAGCAGTGTGAGAAAAGACTAATACAGTGACAGAATTTAAAGGACAGGCAAGGTTTCCTGAATCCTAGGTACAACTCTACAACCACATTCTGATTCCTGGATTCTGTCCTGCCCACAGGTTGTCCGCAGCTAAGCCAACACAGCTGCTACTCCAGAGCCACCAACTCCACCTCCTCCGGGCCATCTGTTGCACCATGGACACCATCACCACAGTTGTCCCTGCCACTGCTATGGACTGATAGGAGCTTCAGTCACTCCACCCTTATGCCAATCCATCCTCAGATGCTGTCCCCACTCTCAATTTGGCAATGACAAAACCAGTACAGTGCCCACTGCCTTCCAACACTGGAACGACTTTCACTTCTGACCTCTTAGATTCTACCAGAGTAAAGAGAAGGTTTATTGTCATTTTTAACAAAGCAAATACCTCCAAAAATGCTTTAGTCCTAGGAGACAAGTCAATTGAGCCATATTTGCATTTCTTTAATATAATCTTTTTTTAGGATGTGAATTTTTGAAGTGTGTTAACAATGAACAAGTGAAAGAAATCACATGGAATTAATGCCTGATGTTTTCTCAGCAGGAAGGCCCTGCAAACATTTAGGCAGGTTATAAAATTACAAAGTGCCTAAAATAGCGAAAACAAAATTGGTTACACAGTTCATATTGATAAAGAAAACTTAAAAGTTGTTAATTCAATTCTCATTTATCATTGTAGTTTTAAATATAATCTTCCTTCTTTTTTAAAATTTAATTTCAGGAAGATGCTTCTATTGTATTTTTAATTCATTTATTGTATATATTTATTGAACAACATGACATTTATATATATATATATATATACACACACACATACACATAGTGAAATGATTACTACAGCCAACTAAATTAACATAACTATCATTTCACGTAATTGCCTTTTTTGTGTGTGATAACTATGCACATTTCCAGTGTACAATAAAATATTATAAACTCTAGTCCTTGTGCTGTACATTAGAGGGCGAGGCTTACACAGCCTGCAAAACCGAAATTTGGTAGTCTTTGACCTCTACCTCCTTATACTTTCATAGTAAGGGTTGCTCCAGGTAGAACAGTTGAAGGATTATACAAAGTACTGAATACAGAGAGAGAGTAACATTAAAATATTACTTTTATTTATTATGATTTTGCTTTACCACAAAACTTTCATCAGTCTATGTTGTCTTCTGGCAAAGAATTTTAGTTTTTTTGTCTTACTTGGGGATTAGGAATTAATTTCAGTTACGGGATTTTTGCTACTCTTAGTTCTATTTAGTGCCTATCCCCAGACCTGTGAGGCCCAACAGATAGCAGGGAATATGGGAAAGAGTAGATCACTCCATACTTGGAGTCCCTCCAGAGTGCCCCTGCATCCTGCTCTGCTTTCTGCAGTAGTGGATCTCAACCTCACCTTCCTGCTCTTTTCTGCTCTGGCTACTTCCTGGAACTTCACTCCTCAGCTGTCAGAATTTACAACTGCTTCCAATCTCCTTCCCATCTCCCAGACTTTTCCTGGTCCTAAAGCTTCCAGACAACTGTTCCATTGCTTCTTGTATTCCAACATAAAATAACCATTTATGGTTGAAAGTAACTGCCACCACCTACCCCCCAAAATTCTAGAACTAAAAAAAATAATAATCAAAATTAAAATTTAATTAGTTTAAAATGTGTACACTGTTTTACAATATGTTTTGTGGTTATTCTAGAAATTTACTCATTTATGTTAATATATTTAATAGCAGAATAAACACAGCTGAAGAGAAAATTAGTGAACTAGCTCATAGGTCAGAAAATTTTATCAAGAAAAAAAGCTTAGAGTGACAAAACAAAGGAGAAGAGATGTGGGAAATTCAGTGGCAAGATCTAACATACAGTTGATTAAAACCCTAGAAAGTAAAAGAGAAAATAATACAATAATTGAAGAGATAATGACTGAGAATTTTTCAAAACTAATAAAAGACATAAATCTGTAGATTTAAGAACTCCAAGTAGGATAAACAAAAAAGAAATTCACACCTAGGTATATCATAACACATAATGCGTAACTGCAGAAAACTAAAGATAAAGAAAAATATTAAAAGCAGCAACAGGTAAAAGGACAGATCATGTTCAAAGGAATGACAGATTAAAGCCTTCCTCTCAGCAGCAATATCAGAAATTACAACACAGCAGAAAATGACCTTCAAAATAAAATAACTGCCAACACAAAACTCGATACTCAGCTGAAAATATCCTTTGAGGATGAAGATCAACAAAAAACATTTTCAGATACACAAAAATGAGAGTATTTGCTCCCAGCAAACCCATACTAAAAGAAATCTAAAGGATGTTCTTTAGGCACAAATAAAGTAATCTCAAATAAAGGTTGGAGATATAGAAAGAAAAGAAAAATGACAAAAAGGATAGATATAAGGATAAACCTAAATAAGCATTGATGGTATAGCAATAATAATAATAATGCCTAATTTGAATATTATATATGCAACTGAAATAAATGGTAATGACAAAGAGAAAATTAAAGGAAGGCAAAACGTTCTAGGATCCTTTTGCTGTTTCACAAGAAAGTAAAAAGAGACTTTAAGAGGTCAAGTATACATGCTGAATTTTTAAAGTAACTACTAAAATAATAGTAAAACAGTGCATAAATTCCAAACTAACCAAGGAAATAAGTGGAATAAAAAATTCTCAATAAATTTTAAAGAAAGCAAAATCAAAAACACAGAACAAGTAGGGCAAATGGAAAGTACATGCTAAGATAAGAAATTTAAATCTACACTTGTTAGTAATTACATTAAACATAAATGTACAAAATATTCCAGTTAAAAGCTGAAGATTATAAGACTGCTTCAAAATAACAGCAGCAACAGAATCCCCTCAAGAATTCCTCTAGACTTCCACAAAGCAGTGGTTCTCACAATCACACATGGGGACCTCATGTGATTCAGCATGTGCCCAAAGCAGCTGTGGCTTTTCTTAATATTCTTCCTTATTTTCTGCTAAAGAGGAGCATTTCCCCTCATACGTATTAGGTACAATTTATTGTGTGTTTGTGTGGGGCGGGTTTTATTTATTTTTTTTTTATTTTTTATTTTATTGCATTTTAGGTTTTGGGGTACATGTGAAGAACATACAATATTGTTGCATAGGTACACACGTGGCAGTGTAATTTGTTGCCTTCCTCCCCTTCACCTATATCTGGCATTTCTCCCCATGCTATCTCCC